>JAJEKV010000490.1:0-173798 GCA_021234155.1 Isoetes taiwanensis
ACAAGTTAGACTTACCCGGCCACTTAAAGATCCACAAAGTCTTCAATTGAGTTTCTTTGAAGAAGCCTCCCAGCCCGGATAAGTCTGGACACTCAACGATGTTGGAAATAGCCAGAAGAAGCGGTTAGAAATAGTTCGAGCTAATTCTTGATAAAGCATTCAAGAAAACAAGGAGATCGGAGTTTCTCCAATACTTGGTCAAGTGGAAACACTTGCCGGTGGAAAACGCGACATGGGTACTCAAAAGAGATCTGGAAAAACAATTACCCACGGTTTATGGAGCAATGGGACTGCAAGGTCATCTCCAAGAAATCGCTCAGGCATGTCGATTTGTGTAGATTAATAACTTGCCTAGTTAAGTATCTACGCATGCAAACCTATGAGGTAAGGGTTGCATCGTTTGTTTCGATGAGATCACTACGGTGATCTCTGGGACGCCGTGTAATGTCAAGGTAGGCATGACCTTGGTTCGCTTGGAAAGTCTACTCCCTCCACGTGAAGTAGGCGACCTCGAGAGAAAGGAGGTCATTGAGGAATGCATTGATAGGAAAAGCACCTCTAGCCCCATAATATGCTTTGATAGGAGGAATCTGGCCTTCACGCCCCATGTACGGGAAGGACCTATCCGCCACGCTGGGCAACTAGGGTGTAGGCATGAGCGGCATATAGGCATATAGGTGTTGTCTCCACGGCCATAATGGAAGATTCACCCTCTTCCTACGCCGGGAGATTAGCCATGCATCCATGTAGATAGGTGGGGTGGTCACCATATAACCAAAACTTTATTAATAATAAAAATTGGTACTAACGTAGTGTTGACCTGCAGGCCAATAAGAGCGCTCCGGAGGGCCACGAGGTCGAACTACGAAGACTTGCAACACAAATTTTGTTATAATGTGTTGCAAGGAATGAAGAGCACCTCGAAGAATAATTGTGTATATAATAATAAACAGAAACATTAAGAGTTACTGTTATAATGACATAAGTGATGATAACTATCGGATTGAATAATAGTATAATGATGTTTATAAATATTACCTTGAGGTAATCCTATTAAATGTATAACTATAATAATAAGTATATCATATGCATGAAGTTGATTGCAGGTTAACAAGATCCTAAGGTGGGGAGACCCATGATCATTTGCCTGACATCAATTCAAGGTGGGAGAATGTGGACGTTCGGAAGACGATATATCGGTCCCAAAGGCGTATACCGTCTTTTCGCATCATAGCGTACCACGCCATCCAATCGATGTCGCCGGCGTATACCCAAGCAAGGGCGCCCTAGGGGCAACTTGCAATGGTGCGCACTTAACAATCACCGGCGCACCTTTAAACCTTTAACCCATTAAAGGTAGTCCAAGGGTCATGGAAACCCTAAAGCTACTGATAGCCTACATAAGGCACCAAACCCTAACATTCCCTTTTTCGCCCACAGACCTTCTGAGCTCCGATTCGCGCGCCTGAGGAGTCAATTCCAACTCCCACGACGCCAAGTCGCCCCAGCCTTGTCGATCACCCTTCCACCGCATCCAAAGGTAAGCAGGAGACATGGACGCCGGATCAAGAGGAGTGAACCAGGGATCAGGTATTTGGTCGATTGAATAGCTTAAACCTTATTCCAGCCTTCGAACCAGTAGGTTTAGCCTATTAAATCGCCCTTAGTAGCCAAGCAGACCCTGAGATTGACTCTATCTAATGAACCTAACTCTATGTATTAGATTAGTTCTTATTATTTATGATCATATGATGGATGGTTGTATTCTGTGGACTCATTGTATTGGGAAGGGGGGTAGAGACTTAAAGCTTAGTAGATGATGCTGCTAGCTAGCATTAGGGCGGATTTGGGGTCTCAAAATGGCCCATATCTTGGATGCCAGAATTCCACGTCATGTTTCTCGCGACCAATGATGTTTGCGCATTTTTTTCCAAAGTCAGTATTAGTTGGCAAGTAGAAAGAGGAGCAGGCTTACTTGGCATCCACATGGCGAAATTTCATAGGACATGTTTGTGCATTCATTGCAACCACATTAATGGCCCGCATTTTTCGAAAATGCAACCACATTAATGGCCCGCATTTTTAAAAATCGTATCAGCGGACCAAAATAATGGCTAGTTTTCCCGCCCTCTTCGTGCACATGCCCACATGCACCAACCACCTTATCAAATTTTGGCACCAAGATTTCCATTGTTCACATTGCCGCTTCGTGCATCCCTCTCGCCTTTCGCTCTTCATTTGGAATCCAAGTCTCCAATAGTGTAATCGGTGTTTTTATGGGCGAGAGTTAAGCAACAACGGCGAGGCTTGGACAAGCAAACGTCGTTACATGCCATGTTTTACTACCCAAATTTTCATTCCAAGTTTTCCTACTTTCTACTCTTCCCATTCATCATATTGCTCCCCGCCATTCATTCTTACAATTCAACTAACCGATCGATCGACGGTGGAAGGATATCTATCCATAGGCTCGCATGGTGAGAATGCTATCCTTAACTAAGGGTGACTATGGAGTTACATCACGAGGCGACATTCATACGCAATGAATAGGTAGAACTATAGGGTTCAAAATAAATGCTATGGATAGTATATTGCAAAAAAAAAAGGGAAGGGAGGGGGGGAAGGGATTTGAAGAGGAGGATATTTGCAAATTTGCACCCTCAATAATACATGGATCACACCATGCGAAAATGCATATGCACTTTGTAAATGTGTAGTGAGATTTCGCGTCATGTGATCATTGCTTCTTTTTTCTTCCCTCTTCTTGATTTATATTCACTCACTGAATCAAATATTTTTCTTTGGACTATATTTATCAGATGTCGGGGATTTGAGACTAGGGAAAAGCATTACTAGCATCGTTGTTGTCTAACATATGGACATAAGAGACATGCTTTTCCAAGATATACATTCAGGGCAATGGGCATCTAGTTTTACGTTGTAAAGTTGTGGGAGCCCAGCTTAAAGTCGTCCCATGACCTCTTTTAAGCGAATTGTGCAAGCCTTATGAGAATGGTGTCCTTGCAATGAAGAAATGTTTGATAAGACGTGCATCCAGGGTTGTTGAAAAAATGAGTTACAAAATATTTGCTCCATTAGAGGTGTTTACTAATGCCACGACACAAAAGCTCCAAAGACATATTGTATAAAATGTCGCTTTCATGAGCCTTTGGATCAGTTAACTCAAAGTGTCACATATGGAAACATTGTTAGGTTTGATAAAATAACATAAAAATCTTATTTAATAAAGCTTTGGTTGTTGGTAAAGTGTTGGCTTATTGATTAAGTGTTTGTATTTTGCTTTGGGACCCTCTTTGAAAAAATATAACTTGGAATGATACATATTTTATATGCAAATGGGAGACTATTGATGAGGGACTTGGTGTTATTATCTATTGACAACAAACAAGAAAGTGGATCACACCATGCGAATTTAGTATATTCCAACCTTTTAGCTTATACAAAATTCGCTTGGTGTGATCTTTTTGGAAAAAGATGACTTCCTATTGATTATCTTTTAATAAAAGAAATATATATGTGTCTTATTTGAAGTTAAGTGTGGATATGTGACGTGCTCATTTATTGATAAAGTGTTTGCTTTTTGAAAAGGGCTAATAACTTTATGTACTACTAGAGTTGGTAAAGTATTTTAGATGCAAATAGGATGCTTGATGTGATCCTTCTTAAAAAAAAAAAGATATGCTTTCTTTGAAAAGGACTAATAACTTTATGCACTTGGGGTGGTAAAGCATTAAATGAGAAGGGGTACTTGTGTTTAATTTTAATTTGACAACAAATAAGAAAGTGGATCACACGATGCGAATTTAGTGTGTTCCATTTTTGTTGCATATGTACTATTCGGTGTGTGATCCTTCTTGAAAAATAATATACTCTTTGAAAAGGGATAATGACTTATGTACTTAAGAGTGGTAAAACATTTTAGATACAAATAGGAATGTGTACTTGTGTTTAATTTTAATTTGACAACAAATAAGAAAGTGGATCACACCATGCGAATTTAGTGTGTCCCTTTTTTTTTTGCATATGTATTATTCGCTTGGTGTGATCCATCTTGAAAAAAAAAAATAGCTTTCAAGTAAAAGGAAAGAAAGAAATAGCTTATTTAAAGTGTAAAGTGTTAGTATATAAAGTGTTGGTTTATTAAAAATACTATTTGTTTACGCTAAGTTGTAAGTTCAATATTTGTGTTTCCATTTTACTTTTTACGCTAAGGATCACACCGGCTTAATTTCTTATATGCAATTACTTCACAAGATGAAGATTTCGTGATCATATGATCCTCTTTAAACAAGGATGGCTTTGACCTTCAATGTTCATAAATTTTATGAATGTTTGCATATAAGAATGTCATATATCATATTTTCTTAAAAAATGGTCATCAAATGGATAACTAGTCAAAGAGTTCTTCTACTACTTAAAGAGTTTCAAGACTCATTTTTGCTATAATTTAAATAGCAATAGATTTTTAAAGGAATCTATTGTTAAAAGTAGTCAAAGACTTCTTGTATTAGAGGTATCTAAACACAAACACCATAACCTTTGTACTTCAAGAATGTATAAACCCTTCGCATTGCAAAGTATAATGTCATTTATTAGCATCTTCACGGACATTTCCCCTTCCTTATCGGAAGCAGCTCATCTCAAGGAACTGTTATCGATTCCGAATGCCTTCATCCTCTCTCAATCTCTCACAATATCCTAGGAGGCCAGAGTTACCGTCACCACAAAATCGGACTAAACTTGAAACGTCCTAAAATGACGGTTTCTTGCCACTCAACGGATCCAATGGATATAAACTGCCATCCGCCCAGATGTTGACACTTTTTTGAGCCCACGCAAGACACAACACGCCGAGGTCTAAGTTCTTATTTTTAGACCTCCTTTTTGCGATTGAAGACTGGAGCATATTCGTGAGTCGGGTTGGATCCTTATCCACACATCATTTGAGCTTCCATAACCGCGTGGATCGCGACGGCCGCGAAATGAAGGTGTACAATTTGTATGCCCCAAAGACAATTAAGCCGTGTGAGCCGAACGTCCGCATACTAACCTCGTTTTTGAAATTTGTAATGTGCATATGGAAATCGAAAAGTCCATTCTCCTACAATCCATGCTTTTTATACATTAAGCAAATTCAAATTTCGAATTGTAGGGGGCGGGAAGCCTATATTGGGATGAAGTAAAGATCCCGGTTAATGCTGGGTTCACATGGACAAACCGCTGGCCGGGCTTAAAACCCAATGAACTTTAATGAGGCAAAAAATTCAGCCCCGTTTTGGAAAATCAGCCCTTGCAAGATCCAACTTGCGTAGCTGATGCAAATGAATTTTTAATAATCTTGACTCCACCGTAACCCAACTCGGAGGGCCTAAACTTCTCCATGTGAACCACCCATATACGCAGCCGGCGCCCTCGAAAATGAAAGTTCGATACAAAGCTTCAACCTACACATTCAAATTTTGAAATGTGGAAGGCGGAAGCTTGTATGGCCATGGCCTCTAAATGAAAATAAGCGCAAGAATCGGTGACACGACGCTTGGTATCGACAAACCAAGAGACACCGCCATGAGTTGCCGAGATGCTATAATGCAAGTGGCTTTTTAGAAGCGCCACATGTTGCATCAGCCTGTCTGACAACCAACAGAATTAAATACATATGGCGCCATGAATGCGCAATCCCCCTTATTCCGGGAGAATATTCCAAGTAAATCTGTAATGATGAGATTTTGGTATCCTAGGTGGCATGCGAAAAAAGGAGCAGAAATATGACGTGGAATGGCTGATAGGAGGCCATTTTGAGACCCCAAATCCGCCCTAATGTCCCTCTTAGTGCATTACTAGTTTTCGGCCTGTGTACAAGAGCCCACCTGGTTGTGGGTGAAGGGGCCAGACTGGCTTAGAATGAGGTTCGTGTTCTGACCCTTGACCGATCCCTCTGGTGTGTAAGGCCTACCGGGGATCAGAGTGACTAGGTCTAATGGCTTGCCACTGAGTGCGGGCAAGGCATGGGCTCGACACCCGTGGGGTGGTGTTCACCTTCCAGTGGGTTAAGTCGAATAAGGGCAGTATCCCTCTAGTCACCTTGGGTCAGCACGTAGATCTCTGGAGGGAGCAATCCCTACCTGCCCCATCGGGACTGGGGAGATGTAACCCAGGAATAGCCCCTTTGGCTATGCACCGTGCTGGGCTACGGTCAGTCCCAACACTTTTCAACCTACTCGCAAAGTGTGCATGAGGGGGGCGGATGGAGTGGACAACCCTAAGCCATGTTCTTATGCCAGCCCAATCCATTGTCATGATTAAATGCAGACTTGAACTCACGGAGACCCAAGCTAGTCGATCATCCCCGAGTCCGAGCCTTGGGTAGAAACTTCCTTTGTATTGTGCTGATCTTTGTCTATGCAGATGTTGATGTGCCACCCTTCGAGGTGGATATACGATGTTATGTTACTGACGTGTATGTTTACGCTTCCGCAGCTAGGTAGGCCCTGAGGAAGACGGGGTAAAATGGCCCCTTTACTCTTCCCACTGTGGACTCTAGACAGTCACAGTGATATGTGGAGGGCCCTGTATCAGTGTGGAGCTGGTGCGGGGGATGAACTCCTGTTTGTATACGGTGCGGGCATCGTATACGAGTAGGGGACGTCACAGAAAGAGGACAAACTGTCGTCACTAGCGATAGATGAATCAGCAAAATAACACATAACAACAGGCAAGGGATGGTTTAACGAATTGGCGAAGTGGACGGCAAGTATGGGGATGCAACTAAGCCAGATTATACAAGCGGACGGATGGGACGAAGAATGGACAAAGCGAGAGCAATGAGGAGTTGTCGGGCACGGCACCGCGAGGGGCCTAAAGGCAAACCGGCTATTGGGAACCTTCAATCCGGGGGACAGATAGGGGCATATCGCGTCTGAAGCGACATGTTGAATAAGAGTAGCAGGGAACGGCTGGCCGATCGAGGATGGGGAGCCCGACCTCCTGAATTGAGAAAGATAGATGGAGGAAAATAGATAGAGCAGAGCGAATATGTCGAGTATGTGACTCAGGAAAAATAGAAGACGAAGAGCACATGGTAAAAGAGTGCCCGGTTTACACCGACATAAGGTCCAAATTTAACAAGGTCAGGTGGGATCTCCCACTCCCAGCACTGATGGACAAAGAAGAGACACTCACAGATGTAGCGAAAGCTATAAAAGAAATGATAATAAGACACCGGGGGGTGCACAAAGAGAGAGGGCTAATAATCTGAGAAGCACGGATGAGGCGGATCAGAGAGGCCCACAAAGTACAGTTCAAAACTGTTTATAGCGATGCATTGTGTATGGCCAAGAAGCCAGCTATAAGCACGATGCGGGTAATATAAAGAACAAGAGAAGCCCGCTAGATGGCTACATAAAACCTATGCGTCTGTTTGCTGGCAGCACCCCTTTGGGAGCTCGCAGGACGCTACACAAGTCCGGGGGCCTCACGGCCTGAGGGACGTTAATGTATATTCTATTCTATTCTATTCTATTCTATTCTATTCTATTTAAGTGCATAACTCAAATTGCCCTTTTTTTTAAATAAAGTTCTCAGGAAAAGCAACCTATAAGCAACCTATATTGATCAATAGTAATCAATATACTAAGTATATCAATAGAAAATTGCATTCATTAATTTTAGTCGACCATGGGGTGGAGACCTACTCAAATTTGATTGACCCTCTTCAGCATACTCAAGTACTTTTTATGGTCCAGTGGTTAGTCTTTCAAGACTTCAAAATTCAACAATAGATAAGATAATCTAAACATATATAAAAATTGAAAGAAGATTCGATTCTTTTATTCTTAGCTCTGTAACGAACATTTGGCAATTTTTTACGAACCAGATTCTGTTTCTAACGTTGTCCTGTCTTCGATGAAAGCCTCTAGATCAAGATTTCAAAGTTGATTTCCTTTCAAGGCAGCCAAGGAAGAAATTATGCTCGATGCCATACTCGTGAAAACTGCATATGCTGGACTTAATCGCCAAAGCTTTGGCGAGCATTGCAAGCTAAAAGGTCTCTAGTGGAGCCTGCCGTAGACGAAAGTTTGAAGGTTTGCCTTCGCCAAATTTGTTCTGGTAATATATTCTGATAGAAAGCTTTGCATTATAGAGGGATCAATTGCCGCTTTTGCTCCGTATATTGAGCTCGAGATCTCAACTTGCTGCCTCCAATCCAAACATTCATTTTGTACTTGACGAGTACAACTAAGTTGGAGGGAGTAACTAACCTATTATCATGGTTAAGAGAAAAAGATATATGCTTTGTGGTACGCAATAAAATATAAGTTTTTTTTTTTTTTTTTTTTTTTTTTTTTTATTACAAGTAATTATATGTATTTGCACATGGTGCATGTTCAAATTATGCAAGGGTCATGTGGTCATAATTTTCAAAATATGGAGCTTTCGCCAATTATGTTCGGCATTTGGAGCTTTTGCAAGATTTGGTCAGCATTTGCTTTTGCATATGATTCTCATCTATCTATTGAAGGAGGTAGGCCTTTTTATTGGAATAATTATAAGTATTTGCAGTATCTCTATGTGTGTGAAACATGGCTATATGTTTAATGCTATATTGTCCATGATAAATTTATGCAAGGGCTACAATGGCTAATACTACGGTAAAATTAAGCCTAAACTAATAATACGGTTATTGGGAATGACATTATGGCTTTTTTTATGATATCTATATTAGTGGCAAGTTTTTGATGGTGTGTAGAAGAATGACATGTAGCTAAAACCTACACGGATGCATAATGCGTTGTCCGGACATAAATATCCTTACATGTGTACAAGAAAAGAATAACCTTGGAAAAGGGAAATACATGATAGTTTTGATTTTGTTAACCCTCTAAACCTCTACGCGAGCTTGATGCTTGGTAACAGGATCTTGAATAGCTTAACGGCAGCCATACAAACCCGCATACATCGGTTGAAGGAAGCAATAACCGTTGATTTATGGTAAGGCATTGATTCGGCATAATTTAAAGTTTCGGCAGATTAACAGTGTAAGACCAGACCCGATGCATTGCTTGAGCACTTTCGTGAACCCTAATTAGGGTATTCGGTTTTGCCTCGGCTTAGATAGCCAAAAACTTATGCGGATCACTATATTGCATCTTTGCTTGTAATCCAAGTTTGAAGGGCTTGTAAACTGCCTATTCCTGATGGCAAAGAGAATGAAATCATTGTGTGGATGATGGCTGCTGTGTTTCTAAATAAGCATGACTTTGGTGGTGCTTCTTGCAAGTAATCTTGAAGCTGGTGGTTGTATGAGCATGTATAAGTGACAATAATGTGCAAACAGCTGCAATTTCGCTGGAAAAGCATGACATATACAATGCTGGTGCAAATGATTATGTCAACAATCAAAGTGGCAAAGATGTAGGTGACATAACTGAATCCTTTGTTCTGACATCTAATAATCCCAGTCAACGTAATAACAAATATCTCCCTAGCTCAGATATCTACCACATCTTTCTGCCCAGACATCATTCGATTCTTGCGTTGCAATGGTGCAACCTGGAATTGTTGAACTTCCAGTCTGCTGTCTCGCATGCGACGGACCAGGGACTGGTATGTACTCAACTACACATGCTGCATGCTGCTGACTGTTATGCATGCATCTTCTGGTCGCACTTCTACACCGATTTTTTGCACAGGCACGTTTATTCTTTCTCCCAATTGTAAATTCAGTTATAAATCGATGTATTTGAGTCCAATTGTGTTGGTTGGGTTCGAGTCATAGTGCTGTCCATTAAATGTGTTCATTTGGCTTTGATCTGGTCAGGCGTGGCCTTATTATCTTACAGACCAGGATTCGAGTCATGATGCTTTGTTGATTTAGCTTTGAATTGGTCATGTTCTATGTTTTTGCTACCTTGTGTTTCTTATCTGTTAGTTGTATCATACCAAGCTCAAGGGTGATATATTATTTGCCAGCTACATTCCATATTCTTGCTAACTATTTCTTTGGTTCATTTCCATTACGAGTTATCGTTTTTAGAGTGCGGGTTCTGTGGTATCAGTTCGATTCGATGAGTTCCCATTGTTTTTAATCGATTATTTATGGTCATTCTTCTCATAACTTTCGGCTATGACATCGACATCAACCTCGGCTATGATCTCAATCTTCACCATGCCACCCTACCCTTGGTATTCTTTCCAGTCAAATTATTGTAATTTTGTGGGGCATTTTCTTCCTTCCCAGATGTGGTACGTCGATCTTACTTGTTTGTTTGCATTTTTATTGTGTCCTTGGGTCGTCTACTATATGTTAGGAGACTATTTGCGTGATCATTTGAGCGTTATTGTCGTCGACTATTATTGTGACACCGTTTGATCCAATATTATTGCTGGAGGAATAACATTTGTAGTTTTGAGAATTGTATTTGTAGTTTTGAGAATTGTGTTACATATATACGTCTTTTTCCATCTTTAAAGGCCTTATGTTTCTCATCTTTCTCATCTTCTAGTTATGCAACGAGCTCACGGGTGATGTTATACTTTTATTTTGGTCAGCATTTGCTCCATGTTCCTGCTAACTATTGCTTTGTTCCACTCCTTTTGTTTCTCATATGGGTGGTATTCGTTCACCAAGTTTCATCATTTTCATCCAGTCATTCAGCTTCCTTGCTCTCCTTATTTAATCTCCACCTTCACCCCACCTCAACATCGACTTCCACCTATGCCTTCCTCCCATTGTTATTATATTTTTTGCTTTTTGACTAAATTCTTGTATTTTTTGGGCATTTCCCTTCTTGCTGCATGTGGCACATTGATCTTACTTTGTTTATTGCATTTCCAATGTCATTGGGTGTCTACTGCACTTTTGAAGTTTCTTCATTGTAAACATCGCGGCTACACTGTTATTGCTGGATACATGCCATTGTCATTTGGACTCATAATGTTAGTTGGACTTGGTTTGTGCTCATTTCTTTGTTTGCATATCGGGACGTGCTATGGCCTGTATCGGATGATCTCTATTGGCTTTTTTACATGTTGCATTGCATGTTTCTTTACATATTTGGCTAGATCTCCAGTTTCTTTCTAGACCCTATATTTCTGGAACTTGCGTTGGTAATTTTTGCATCTAGCCTCGAGATTGGATTCATCTTGTGTAGGCTTAAATCTTGGGGTGAATAATCGTCAACATCATTTGAGTTTAGGTACTTGGTTTTATCGGTATATGGAGCATGTACATAATTATTCGCGCATTATTCGAATAGTCCGTCATGGGACCATAGGTGATCCCGTGTTGTGGTTGGCTGCCATAGCTCCATATGTTTGTTGTCTCAAATTTGTCTGCAACTAACATCTCCACTCCTCCTTTGTTAGTAGCTCACACTTTTCATGGATCGTTTTGCTACTAACATGTCCTTTCATTTTGTGTTTTTGATTCCTTTATCATGTCCATTACCTTTTTTTGCTTTATTCTTTCGGGCCCTTCGTCTGGCCCTCGATTTTTTCATACTACGTCACTTTACCTAGTCATTGCTCCTTTTTTACTATCGGCTAACCTCCTGGCACTCCACCTTGACCTTGGCACTTTTGCCCTCCATCTTCTCCTTTCCATTGGCCATAACCTCTCCTTTGACTAATTACGCCTCATTTTTGCTCGATTTACGTTGATTCACATTAACCTTAATCTCATTTTTTCAGCTTACCTTACTCTTGGTTTGCGCTAACATGTCTACAACATCTTCCTCAATCTCGTTTTGAGACATTTGTCATGGCTTTAGGCATGGGGTAGTATTTTTCTTATGATATCCACACCCATCTTACCACTTACCCATCTGTAACTACATCCCATTCCCTTAACTTTAACAAGTTTATTCTAGACCATTGTTCCAGGGAATTTGTCATCAAATTTGGATAGATAGATACCCAACATCACTATTATTTGAACCCTGTTCATAGGGCGTGGGAATTGTATTTGCATTTAATTAGGCGCTCAGTATCTCACCATGCACATTGTTGTTATTGGAATCCTTCTATTCTATTATTTGCATGCTCATTTACCAATATTCATTTGACCCTTCTTATCTACGTCCCTCTTGCTTCTCTAAGGTTGTTCCTCTATTTGACACCCTATGTCTCAACCCATTAAATTACCGCATCCAAGTTCTTCTGGATTTATTGTGGTATTTTTTAAAGCATATCTTTATTGTTCAGTCTATAACTTGTGGGTTTGTATCCTCAACCTCACCAATTCAAGATATTTGGGGTTTGCAAATATTCATTTTCAACTCTAGTGGTGCTCCTTTGATGTTCCTCTACAGGTATCTCTGGTTGGATGCGCGGGAGGGGTTAGCGCACTTCTCCTCATTCTAGACTTGGAGTTCTCTTGAGCTTGGGATTTCGATTTGACCCTGATTCACCTTGATGCCGTCTTTGCTCTCTCCACTCTTCCTTCTACACAACCGTCCTGCCCATAACCATCTCCACTCTTTTGTCAACTGGCCCGCCGATCCTTTCGGGGCTCATTTATAGCGACATCACGGCTTCCTCTTCTCGGTTGCCTCTAACAACCATCTCTCTCTCTCTCTCTCTCTCTCTCTCTCTCTCTCTCTCTCTCTCTCTCTCTCTCTCTCTCTCTCTCTCTCTCTCTCTCTCTCTCTCTCTCTCTCTCTCTCTCTCTCTCTCTCTCTCTCTCTCTCTCTTTGAATAGGTACTTGCGGGAGGCCTCCGAATAGCGGTCTGGAATATTAACCGGCTGACTATTGATAAGGTTCTTAGCATGTATACAATTCTAGAGAAAGTGGATGTTATTTGTTTCGTGGAAACTAAGGAACATGACATGTATGCTCTTCCGGATATTGAAGGATTCGAGATGATATATTCAGTAAAAAATGTAAGATTCAGAGACACGGATACTGGCAATGGTGGCATAGCTTGCTTTGTTAGACCATCTTGCAAAGATTTAATCACAGGCATTAGAAAGGATAAGAACCAACAGTACATCTGGCTGGAAATAAAAGGATTACATATCCCGTATTTCATGGCAGTCTGTTATTTCGCTCCCAAGCACACAAAGAAATATTAACAGATGCATCTCATGATGACTTGTTCTTTGCTTTGGAACAGGACATTATGGATTTCCAAGCACGCGGCAAGATAATATTGACTGGTGATTTTAATAGTAGGATTGGCACTCTACAGACTGCTTCACTCACAGGGGATAAGGACCCATTGTGGCTAGAAGAGATGGACATGATATGCAAATTTCAGGAAGGAGAAGACGGTCAAAGGATCTAACAGTCACTAAAAGTGGGCGGCAATTTCTCAGCTTATGTGGCAGCGCGGATTTGATAATATGTAATGGGCTGGACAGATTTTCTCATTCCATGAATAACACATACCGAGCAAGGAGTATTGTAGATTATTTAGTTATGGCAGAAGAGTCATTGTGTGACGTCATCGATTTTACAGTAGGGAATGAAGAGCTTGAATCAGACCATAACCCATTGCATTTCTCTCTAAATGTTGACCGACCTGTTATCAAGGATCAATATAAGCAAAAGAAATATTTTTTGAAGCCGCATCTCCATAATCAGTACCGCTCTTGTGTTGAAGACAAGGCATCCAATTTACAATGGGAAGGGGATTTGGATGCCATGAACAACCAACTATTAAAGCTTTTAGAAGATGCAGCACAGGAGATCTTTATCTCCCAAAGAGCACGCAGAGGCCTACCATGTAGAGCATGGTTCGACTGAGAATGCCGAGATGCTAAGCGTCAGTGGCAAACATGTGATCAGCATCTTAAAATGCACTATAAACAGCGCTATAAGCGTGTTATAAGGTGTAAGAAAAGGCAATATATTAAGCAAAGCAGCAGATTTTATGTCAAAGATATCTAGACGAGCCTAAACTTTTCTGAAATGGCCTCAAGAAAACTAAAAGCAATGATATTCCACTTGAAGCAGAGGAGCTATGGCAATATGTAAGGGCTCTCTATCATAATGCAGCAGTCAACACAAACATTGTAAGATCGACACTGGTAATTAAAGAAGAGGAGGTAAAGGATGGCATTACATCGTTATCAAATGGTAAAGCACTAGATCTGAATTCACTTAGTGCTGAACATCTAAAATGGGCAGGTCCAAGTGTTATTCCTATCATTCTAGAATGGGACTCGCAAGAAACCAACAAAGCGCCGATAGATAGGCTTCTCATTCATCTCAGCAGATTTTCTACAATGGTGGACAGTGGGTAGCCGCACACATGCGAACTACCCACGAAAAATAAAGGGAAAATCCAATTATATCATTTGGACCCCAAAACAAATACAATGCTAATAGATGAGTGGCTGATGTACTGCCGAAAGCTTATCAGGGATTAAAAAACCCGCCCTTCGGGTTTTCGAGGAAAAACCCTAGTGATAAGCCTCGCAAGGGGCTTAGACAAAGCGTAAGGCATAGAATCGCTCCCAAAACCCCCATGGAGAAGTTTAAAGCGGATGCCGCCGCCAACCCGTACACGCACATCACCAACACAACAAACGAGAAACATACCGAAGGAGAATAGCATCACCCGGTGAAAAAAAAGCATCACCCGGTGGGAAAAACATGATAAACATAACTTGTACAATAAACAAAGAAGGGGGAGGGTGGGTTCAAAGAGAATAAGGTACCGCCGAGAGAAGAGGAAGCCGGAGATGAGACGGATGGAGAAACGCTACTGAAATAGCTTAACTCCCAACCCAAAACGGGCATGCACCGCCGCATGCATGCATGACATGCATGCTCGTCCCATTTAGAATGGCGATCCGATGTCTCTGGATCGATGCGATTCTAGAATGGGACCGCAAGAAACCAACAAAGCCCGGACTACCGTGAGAACTTCCTTACAAACTAGGATCAAGGGCGAGGTCACGGAGGACGAGGCCAAAGGCCAATAAAGGATAGCAAGAAAGATACGCCAAATTGGCTAAACCAGGCGGGAAGAAGCCCCTCCCCGCCTCGGAAACAATTCAAAGAGAATAAAGGTGCTGAGAGAAGAGGAAGCCGATGAGACGTGGATCGTAAACGGCGCTGAAATAGCGAACTCCCAACCCAAAACGGGCATGCACCGCCCGCATGCATGCATGACATGCATGCTCGTCCCATTCTAGAATGGCGATCCGATGTCTCGGATCGATGCGATTACCCGCATGTTTAACCTTGCATTAGCACAAGGCTTCCCGTTTGATTGGTGCAGAAACAGAGTGGTGCCGATATTCAAAGGGGGATCTAGACAAGATGTAAATAACTATAGAACAATTCTGGTAAGTAATTTGTTCTCAAAACTTTTTGCATCTATTTTGGAGAAAAAATTGAGCTTGTTGGCAGAAGTCAATAAAAAAAGGGCAGTAACGCAAGCTGGTTTTAGGCCGGGCAGATCCACATTGGACCACTTGTTGGTGTTGAAAACGGTCTTTGATAATGTTAAAGGAACAAAAAAGCCAGCGTATGTGTCATTCGTTGACTTTAAGAAAGCCTTTGATAAGGTTCCACGGGTGCAATTATGGGAAAGACTAGAAACGCTTAATGTGCCACTTGAGCTTAGAACTGCAGTACAGGTGCTCTATGAGAAAGTGCTTGTAGAATTATCACAACCTTTTTCATTAGATGTTTCAGCCCATGTGGAAAGTGACATTGGAGTGAAACAGGGTTGCCCGATGTCTCCCACCTTATTTGGCTTGTTCATTGATGGTCTAGAGGCTTGGCTACATAATAATTGCTCAGGAGGTATTGAAGTGCATGGCTACATTGTGCAGTTACTGATGTATGCCGATGATGTTGTTATATTTGCAAGATCAAAAGAACACATGCAAAAACACCTAGATGGATTGGCTGCATTTTGTGATCAAACAGGCATGCAAGTGAACTTAGACAAGACAAGTGTTATGACGGTTGGTGCTCTCAAACAGGAACCTATTTTCAGATATAAAGGGAGTATTGTGAATATATGTGATTCCTATAAATATTTGGGCCTTATTTTCAGCGGGAATCATAGATGGAATATGTGTATTTCACAACGAATTGATGGAGGGCAAAGAGCCTTATATGCATTGCATAGCATGTGTAGGAGGTCTCATTTATGGTCTAAGTAAAGCTGTATCAGTCACTTGTGCAAAGTGTAGTCCTATATGGATCTGAAATCTGGGGGCCAAGCATTCCACAATGTCTATGGGATGATATAGAACAAGTCTTGAAGAAGTTCTTAAGGCTTGAGTTGGGAGTGAAAGCTCAAACACCCTACCCTATGATGTTGACGGAAAGTGGGCTCATGCCACTTGAGGGAGAAGCTATTTTGAGGTGTATTATATACCTCAAGAAGGTGTTGGCATTGGATGAATCTCGACTTGCCCATAAAGCTTTGGTATCAAGTAAAGAGAAAGGATTATTACATGATGTAACGAAATGGCTCCAAAAATGGGATATCCAATGGGATGAAGTGATCTTGGTTGACTCGGATCTAAGACAATGGATCTCTAAGAAGATACTTATGAAGATGTGGAGGCAGCCCAAAACTAAGATGATCTTATACAAGCAAGGCATAAATCCAGATTTGACGCCATCTACACACTTACAAGAAAATATTTCAATACAAAAGAGACATTCTATCTGCAGGATCCGTCTTAGCTCCCACCATTTGGGGGTAGAAGTGGGGAGATGGGGGCATATCATACCACGAGATCAAAGATACTGCAAGGTATGTGATTCAAACCAGGTTGAGGATGAAGATCATACATTGCTTCGATGTAGGGCCTATGGAGCAATTCGAGATAAACACGGTATTCATTATAATGATCTACCCACCCTTTTTACACATAATAGTGATATGTTGGGGAAGTATTTGACTGAACTTCTTCAACATAGGGATACTTGTTTAAGTTCTCACACTGCTGTTAATGTTGATAATTCAGATAGTTTGAGTGAGAGTGATGAGCTAGATGAGGATTCGGAAACTCATCTATTATTTTATGAAGATGTTTAAGTGGTTTTGTCTAATAGGCCTTTGAGGCCTCCCATAGACATAATAAACTCTCTCTCTCTCTCTCTCTCTCTCTCTCTCTCTCTCTCTCTCTCTCTCTCTCTCGTGTTGGTCGTGTTGGTGGGTGTGGTTAGTCCACTCGTCACAGCACATTGAGGTCTCGTGTTCGAACCTCACTGGGATCTTGGCATCCCTAGGACCTTTGGCCCTGGTATCCTTGTAGGGGTGGTGCTCCTTGAAGAGGGGCGTCGTATATCCCAAAGGGATCTTTGGCTTGTGCTTCTGACGTAAAAAAATACATCTCTCAAAGGGATGTTGGCTTGTGCTACGACGTAAAAAATACATCTCTCAAAGGGATGTTGGCTTGTGCTACGACGTAAAAAATACATCTCTCTCTCTCTCTCTCTCTCTCTCTCTCTCTCTCTCTCTCTCTCTCTCTCTCTCTCTCTCTCTCTCTCTCTATCTATCTATCTATCTCTCTCTCTCTCTCTCTATTGTCGTTCCATTTCAATTTTTTGCGACCTTTTCTGTTCCCTTCAAGTATTTTGCGACATGTTTTTCACCTCTTTGTTCTTTGTGGCTAAATTTCTTATATGTATATTATGTATTTAGTTTTGGACCTATACTTGGATTTGCATATTTGGGGTTGCATTTAAGATTTTTTCTTCTTTTTTGGCATGATCATCCGAGAGCTCTAGTGTTTGTTGGTTCCGTTGTTCGCTTTCTTAGCGCAATTATTTTGTTGCTTCGCGAAGTTGCATTCTCTGTTCTTGAACATGGGTGACGTGTGATGTTGTTAGGTGTGTTTTCCATTTGTACAGACTCGGCATATGTTTTATTGCTTCTGTAGCACCAATTTTATAGCTTTGGAAGATCCTTTGTTTTTGTTAGCTCCACTTTGTTATATTCGCAGTAGGCTTATCCATCCGTGAATAGCTTTGCTCACAATCTGTAACATATACTCATTGTGTTTTCATTTCCTTTACCCTGTACATTCCTTGTTGGCTTTCTTATTGCAGACCATCTGTACGGCACTAGCTTGCTCACACTATGTCCTTCTACGTCGTCATTCTACCATATGGCTAACCTCCTAGCACTCCACTGCGACCTACGCTTTCTTAATAATTTGTGACTTTACCTACCCATTATGTTTCATTTGCCTTTTTTACCATATGGCTGACCTCCTTGCCTTCCACCCCCACCTTGGCATTTTGACTTCCATCTCTTCCTTTTCCTTCGCCATAACCTCACTTTTGACTACTTACGCCTCATTTTCGTTTTTCATTGTGATCCGAATTAACTTTCATCTCAATTTCCTTCTTGACCTTCCTTTTGACTGGTGCTAACATGCCTCCATCCTCTTCCTCCATCTCGTCCCTCGTTTGCCAGAGTATATTTCCTATGGGGGCCCTTATTTATGGGGTTCTCTTTGTCTAGATAGGGCGTATCTTACGTTGAACATTGTACACAAGGTGTTATATTGGGCACATTCTCATTTTGTGCATGGTGCTGGTTCTGCGTGATTCTAGTTCTCTCGAGCAATCCATTTCTAGCTGTCTATTGAGGGTTTTTGCACTTGTAGTGGATCTTTTTCTATTTGGTATGATCATTATATATCATTGGCATATTTGCTATTTGGCTTTATCTGGATAGGATGCATATTGCGTTTGGCACTGCATTGAGATTTTCTGACATGGGTTGCTATTGGATTATCTTTCATTTTTATGCTTCTCTTTATCTAGATGTGGGGTGTCCTACGTTGTTGTCCACAAGGTGTTATATTGGGCACATTCTAATTTTGTGCATGGTGTTGCTATTTAACTTTATCTGGATATGATGCATATTGCGTTTGGCACCACATTGAGATTTTGCGACATGGGTTTCTATTGGATCATTTTTTCTTTTTATGCTTCTCTTTATCTAGATGTAGCGTGTCTTATGTTGTTGTACACAAGGGTTATATTGGGCACATTCTAACGGCCACTTTTAGTTTGTTTCATGTTCTTGACGTTCTTTTTATGGTTCTACATTTATGCTTATCTTTTTTCTAGATGTCGCGTTTTTTTATGGACCGTTTTTTGTTGGGTGGTGCTGTTTATTTCCACCGTGATGGTGACGCTCATCTCTATTTATCATGTTTAATGCTGTTGTAAATAATATTGTCTAGCATTATTTTGCAATGCATATTTCTTTTTACATGCTTGTTATCCACCCGTTGGGTGACGCTTTCTTCCACCATAGGGGTGATGCTATCTCCTCCTGCGGGTATGCTGTTTATTTCCACCTCAAGGGTGATGCATATTTCTTTTTATGTAATTGTTTTCCACCCGTTGGGTGATGCATAATTGTTTTCCACCCGTTGGGTGATGCATAATTGTTTTCCACCCGTTGGGTGATGCTATCTCCACCTGCGGGTGATGCTGTTTATTTCCACCTCGAGGGTGACGCATATTTCTTTCTACGTAATTATTTTCCATCCGTTGGGTGGCGCGATAATTGTTTTCCACCCGTTGGGTGATGCTATCTCCACTGCGGGTGATCTTTGTTTTATTTCCACCTCGAGGGTGACGCATATTTCTTTCTATGTAATGGTTTTCCACCCGTTGGGTGATGCTGTTCTCCACCCTATTGGGTGATGCTCTCTTTTTCTGCTACATGTTGGATTTTCTCTAACCATTCACGGGTGTTTTTTCGAGTTCTTTGTGTTGCTTGCAGGTTTTACGCCATCGGCTTATAGTTGAGGAAGTTTCTCGGTAGTCGGCCGTTTTGTGTCTCTTATGAGTCCTTTCCCAGAATAGCATCGATCCGAGCCATCGGATCGCCATTCTGGGAAGGGACGAGCTACTATATAAGGCTATTTCCTCTTTCGGACCGGTTATCAGCGTCTTCTCACAGCAGCTCTTCTTCTATTCGCGTTGCTTCCCTCCCTTCCCGCCCTGCTGCATGGGGGCATGAGTTTGCTTTTCTCTAACCATTCACGGGTGTTTTTAGGGGTTTTTTGTGTTGCTTGCAGGCTTCCGCCGTCTTCTGGGATCCTGCTATATTTTGTGTTCGCCATCAACTCATCTCCTTCGGTTTTCCAGGCAACACATTCAAGGCTGTTGGCGACCATTTCTCATTAGGGTTTTCCTCGAAAACCCGAAAGGGCGGGGTTTTTTATCCCGATGAGAAGTTGTCGCCATTACCCTTCTATATTGCCTGTGCACATTTCTTTTTACGGGGTAGTCCGATATTGTTCCTATGGTTGGCTACCCCTCTCTATTCTTCAAAACATTGTATACTGCTGCTGTGATGAATGACAAGCCTATCTATCTATCTATCGGCCGGTTTTGTGTCTCTTGCGAGTCCTTTCCCAGATTCTTTACCTAAGTGTTATTGTTGCGGATGCATGAGTTAATTTCTTAAGTTTTTAAGCTTAAGTAGATCCAATGGTCGAGATTGATGGGATCTCCAGTTACCATAAAGGTTAACTGGCCAGGCCCGTCACAGTTGGTATCAGAGCATAGTTGGATCCTTGGATGTATGATAGTGAAGTTTAGATTCAAGTTGAGGTTGTTGGATTATGCTAATAGTAATTCAATTGAATATATATGGAGATGACGGCCTTAGAGGAGGCGTAACAAATTGTTTTATGAAGGTATGTGAAATTGATTACATGGTATTTCTATAACTACAAACACATAACTACCATTAACATTAACTAATACAAACCATTGCATTCCACACTTAAAAATAAAATTCCCCATTAAACCCCCTTTGGTTTGGGTGCATATTCACACGGGGGGTGACTCCGGGCATCGAGAGCTATTGGATGAGCATATATGCCTTTTATTCCTCGATCTAGATCGTACATAGAGATCCTCGTTTGTGGGGTATGCCTGTACAAGTTTTGGTATACTGTATAACAAAGTTTGCGAAATACTATAAGTTTTGAGACAATGTACTATATGGTGTTGATTTTGTACATGTATAACATGATTTTAGCGGCTCTCACCGCCCTACGTCACCGCCCGTGTGAATATGCACCCAAACCAAAGGGGGAATTTTATTTTTAAGTGTGGAATGCAATGGTTTGTATTAATTAATGTTAATGGTAGTTATGTGTTTGTAGTTATACTAAAAAATTTTTTTGGCCCTTCGGGCCCTAACAAAGGAGGTATACTTTATAATGGCCTTAAGAATTGTGTAAAGATTGATGAAAAAAATAGAAAAGCATTTAATACAAACCAAACACTTGCATAATTCTCATCATATGATTATGTGAGAATCGATAGAGATATCAACATATTGCCACAATTTATTGAACTTACATGGCATTGCTTATTTCAAAGTTCATTTGGAGACTTCTGAATGGTGGGGATGACTCTCCTGGTTCACACCTTCTTAGACAAGCTCTTGGTCACTGTATTCCTCTAGGCAAGAAGGCTGTCAAACCAGTCCTACCTTGGGCTTTATTTCAGACTCTGCAGCCTTTTCCAAGCGCTTCTCCATTTTTGGGTGGCTTGTTGGCAGCATGGGAGGCAGTCAGACATCTTTTCTGGCCATGCCCCTCTATCCACACCCTATTGGAGACTCCATGGTGGTGGGCACCCGCGCCTCCGAGACCCCTCGGCACCTCCATTGGCGACCTCGGTTCATCCCCTTACCGCAGAGGCGATGGGTTCTTGCGGTGTTGTCTCTATTCAAGCATGGTATGAGGGAGGGTAAGCCCTCTTGTCTTGGCTTTGAATTTCAGGCAAAGTTCCTGCTCTCTCGTTGGGATGTATCTCTATGGGAGAAGGTCGCAGAAAATTTGCCTCTCATAGTGCAAGTTGGTGCTGCTGAAAGGGTGCCATGGGACTGTCATGAAAATATTCATAAAGGCAAGCAATTTGTCAGATCAGTATATCGCCTTCTTTTAGCACCACAACCCCTCCAGTTGCCAGATGCGTGGCACCTACATGTTCCACAACCCACTTTGTGTCGTACGTGGCGATGGCTTTGGGATAGGTTGCTCCACCCTAAAGTCTCTGTACTGTGGTGGCAGGTTATCCACAGGTGCCTGCGGGTTAATGCCTTTCGACATCGCTATGATCCTCGTGATATCTGCAGGGTATGCCCTTCTGCCTCTCGGATGTTGAGACTCTTGAGCATTGTCTCTTTGATTGTCCTGAGGTCCAACCAGCGTGGTCCTGGCTACAAGGTTTGTTTAACAGTACACTGGACTACCGATGCATCCTTTTGGCGTCCTATCCCAATAGATGGCCTTCAGCTAAACAAAGGGCATTTCACCTTGGTTCCGGTTGGCTCCTATGGTCGATATGGGAG
Organism: Isoetes taiwanensis; assembly: GCA_021234155.1. Taxonomy (NCBI): domain Eukaryota; kingdom Viridiplantae; phylum Streptophyta; class Lycopodiopsida; order Isoetales; family Isoetaceae; genus Isoetes; species Isoetes taiwanensis. Next base: position 22,336 of record JAJEKV010000490.1, read on the forward strand.
CGTCGCAGACACCACATCTTTCGGGGCATTTATTCATCGCACACGTGTGTTATTACAATGGGCCGAGAAAAGATATTGATACTTACGAAAGTGTTCTTCCCTTGACTCAGGCGGTGGATCGTGATCTCGGATTCAAAGTATCTACGAATTGATTCTTATCATTAGTCTCCTATTCTGGAGTAAGTACATTGTGCTCCAGGCTCGTGCTCCTGTGGCATCTTTGTGTGCTTACACAGTTAGATGAGACATGTAAATTTTGTACTTTTTGGCTTTCGTCCTTCAAAAAAAAAAATACCGTAGCATCAATATAAACATATTGAATGTGCATGGCATAGCGAATACTGTAGCATCAAACATCCACTGTAGTATGAAATATCTGCACTACCGTAACAAGTATGCAAAGTAAACATTACCAACCAGTGGAATATGAAGCACGAAAAAGGCAAGCAATGCAATAGGACATGGTACGGGACTTGAACCCATCTTGCTACATTGTTATAGGTTTGTAATACCATAATAAGGCATGAAATAAACACTCCTTTGAGATTTAATGAACGTGTGTGAATAGCACGACATTTATCCACGAATGCTTATAAATTTGGTAGCGTAAATCAGATTAATCGAAACAATGCATGCCAGACAATACCAAAGAAGATTGTTTAACACCCAAAAGAATAAATATTTCAAGATGTGGTATTCCTACTAGATCTCAGAAACATTATGTACCAGGTTCTACATTAAATAGCAAGATAAAGGAAAAAACGGATAATAGATAGTTGAAGCCCTGATCTTGAAGCCCTGATCTTGCATGTTAACAGGATTTCCTTCAGCATCAGTCACGTAAAATACATTCATTTCAAAATACATTCATTTCCATGGATTGTGCGTGATAACATTGGCGCGGGTTATGCACAACCCATTTTCTCGAAACAGATGTCTCACTTCTAATAACAAACCCACTCTATCTGAACACACAATTGCACCCTCATGCCCTGAATATACCAAGGCAAGGGTTACAATTTTTAAACTGACAGAGGAATGAAAATGATATATTTGGAATCCTAGATACCTTAGAGATGTAGTGCTCTATTGCAGCTTCTAGGCTTTTTATTGCCCTTTATTGTTCAGACTCAGAATTTATGGTTCAGCCTCAAAATTCATGGTGCACCCATCAAGATATCGGATGTAATAGTCCTGAGACACAAGCAGGACTAGTGAGTGTGAGACAGCTAAAAAGTAACAAGCATCCAACTTGGAAATTATTCTAAGTGCACTTTCTTCCTCTAATCCGAACAAAGCAAAAGCAAACATCAACAAAGCTTTGAAATACAGAGGTGCCCAGTACAGGAAAAAAAACATACTTGGCAAGCATGGTGTCCAATATGTAGCATAATAACAGGGGGTTTTCTTTGTGTTTTTGTACGCTTTTCACTAAGGTTTTCCTATGATTTCGTGATGTATTCAAATGGATGTACTAATGCGTACATCTAGAGTGCACCATTTCTGAGCCATTGATTTTAGCCTTTTTTTTTTCAATGGTCAACAACCAATGGCTCACAACAAAAGCCCCTTTTTTGTGCGTGTGGTGCATAATGGGCACATGAAGGGCCATTGATTTTAGCCTTTTTTTTCAATGGTCAACAAGCAATGGCTCACAACAAAAGCCCTCTTTTTGTGTGTGTGGTGCATAATGGGCACATGAAGGGCTTGAAGGGCGCATGTAGAGCAGTTTCCGCGCCAGCAACACATTTCTTATCATAATTTTTGATCCAGAGCTCTGTTTGAGATGATTTTTATTGCGTTGGAAAGCTCTCTCCGAGATCTTTTTGATAGTATATGATATCGATATGTTTGGTTAAGTTATCTATGCTAAAATAGCAATTTTTCGGCCGGGTTTGGTCCTACCAGCTGATTAATACAGGATTGCGCTATTGGATATTGTTTTATGGCTCATTCTGAATGAAGCTTGCAAAAAATTACCATGCATTTTTAGATTTTGAGGCAGTTATTAAGCAAATTCCAAGGCTTCTAGATCCTTGTGCGAACAAGCAGAAAAGTTTCCCACTTTCGTTTCTCACCACAAGAATCCATGGAGGCCAAAGGCTGCTGTTAAATTCCAGTTGAAAAATGTTTGTGTATGGGTGTTGTAAACTTTATGACTTTCAGAATAATGGGATCAATTTGCTCTATCTTTATGGTAACTTTTACTTATGTTCTATTTGTTTTATTGTGATCAAATTCAAAAGCTACAGGTGATGAAAGCCTCAAATGAATTCTAGTTTTTTTCTGGTTTGAATTCTAAAATTTTTGTCACTGGGGAAGGTGGCGTCCCTCGGGGCCAACAAATTTTTTTTGCAACACAAACCATTAACATCCAACATATAAAAATTAAATCCCCCAACACATAACAACCAACACATAACAACCATTGACATTAACAACCAACACATAACTACCATTGACGTTAATTAACACAACCATTGGGTCCAACACATTTAAATTAAAATCCCCCTTAAACCCCCTTTGGTTTGGGTGCATATTCACACCCCCCAACACATAACTACCATTGACGTTAATTAACACAACCATTGGGTCCAACACATTTAAATTAAAATCCCCCTTAAACCCCCTTTGGTTTGGGTGCATATTCACGAGGGGGTGATGTAGGGGGCGAGAGCCCTCATAATTGTATTTTGCACGTACGAAATCAACACCATATAGTATTCCGCTTGAAATCTTATAGTATTTTGCGAATCTTGTTATACAGTATAGCAAATTTTGTACTTGTATACCCCACAAACGAGGAACTTTACGTACAGTGTAGATTAAGGAATAAGGGGTGAATATGCCTATGCAACAGCTCTCGTTGCCCGAAGTCACCGCCTGTGTGAATATGCACCCAAACCAAAGGGGGTTTAAGGGGGATTTTAATTTGTTATGTGTTGGGGGATTTAATTTTTATATGTTGGATGTTAATGGTTTGTGTTGCAAACAAAACAAAACAAAACGTACTTGGTAAGCATAGGTTTATCACAACAATGAACATTCACAATAGAATAAATCTCAGATGCAAAGTCTGGAGCATTCGATGAGAAGCTCACGGCAGCAACAAGAACCCTAAAATGCAAAAACACAAAACATAAAACCATTCATTTACCAGCTTCAATAGGCTTTTCGAATTTCTGTAGCAGACAAGCAGACCATGACATGCAATTCTATATGTTTTCAAGGGGGTACAATGGTGCAACCGTCTGAAGAAATCAGACCTCCTATTTGCAGATCTCTTCAGTGCTTTAAAGTCTTCGATCAGGCAGGCGGGAAAGGAAGAGTGTTCTTACATCCAGGTGTTGTACATGAACTGTGTCCTTTGAATCTAAATACAGTAAGCATTAATGATGATTGTAAGCCAGCAAACGATGCAGATTTTAAAGCAGTAGATCATCTGGAATACTTGTTTAGAAATGCAATAGAAGATGCTAGGGATGAGGATAAACAGTTAGTAGCTTATAGGGAGATCATGGCCATAGCATGTGCTACGTTGCAGAAAACACGGCAAAGCCGTGTTTCTTCTCTTTCTAAAAGCGATACACATACCCAGTTCATTTTATCGCTTTCTGATGATGCCAAAAGCAATGCCGATAAGATGAGTTCTGTCGAGGAAGATAGTGAAACAAGCATAGATCATAGTCCCAGTTCCAAACTTGAAGATATTCAACGTCATATAGGTAAGATCTGAGCTTCAGCAAGAGTCCGTAAACAGAGCCCATAAGAAATCAGAACTTTTACCCTAAAATTTTACCTAAAGTAAACAGGCCCGAGCCTTGCATGGCACGCCTCCTCATAAAAATAATAAGAAAAAAAAATACAAAGGGAGTAAACCATTGCAGAATTGAATTTTGTCAACAATAAATGTGGTGTGCACTCTATAAATATTTATTAGTAGATCTCGTGTAATACGGCCATCAAATCTTATAAAAACCATAGGAAAAAATGTATAAAAATTTAAAACAAACCCCCTTGTTATAATGCTAGATATTCTATCCTGCAAAGCAGATAAGCTAGAAAAATGTACTTCAGGGGCTAACTTTGATTTAGGGTTGCCAATGTGCGCATAGCATGGAAGTGATGCTTGAGGAAGATTAAGTTACAGGTATTGCGTTTCACTTTGGTAACCACTCCTTATAGTGTAGATGCGATCTCGTAGTAGTATACTCTGGTGGCAAGAAAATTTGGAATAAGTAGTGCATGGTATATAATGCCTATGATATTCAGGGAAGGTTCATCTCACCATATCGGAGGAATAAGATTCTTGATGTGATGTTAGGTGCATCCTTTTGAAGCTAAAATTGAGAAAACCAGGAAGCATCTATATATTGATATCCAGTGGTAAAATAACAATAGGTTGCTAAGTTGATAGCATTCAGGCTATGGTTGGATAAGGTTACAATACGGTGGTTGTAAGACAAGTTTTGAGTATGCTTAGATATAGTTATAGAATAAGATTGACATGATAGTTGGATTCGAAGCTCATGTGTAAACAACAGATGTGTGACGTAGAAGGAAATGTCATGATTACATCATGATCCTACTTGAGGTATAAAACCAAAGTTCTTGGCCCTAGGGTTATGGCTATAATAGTCGGTGATAGCCTTGAAACAGTTCTTGGCCTTGAAAAAATTCTTGGAGTATAAGAAAGCACTTAATGGAACAAAGTAGTCAGGTTAAGCATTTATATTTAGAGAATGATATTCGCTTAAATTATGGTAGTTTAAAGAATTGATTGGCCAAGATTGAACAATGTTAATTATCTTATGGATAAGGAACAAGAAGACAATGAATAGAGGAATAACATATTTAATCGTGGTAGTAGGTAAACCATGAAGTTGAACGAAAGAGTTGTCAGATAAAGCCCATACATGAGATAAAGGCAGAGGGGAATGTATAGACATGGGGGAAGTGCCATTTTTTTGAAAATCTTAGAATGTAATAGAAGGGTTGTAAGCACATCTAGTAATGGTGCTTCCATGTATCGTAATTATTTGGCATGCTAGAAGTGATTGTAGATTAATGGAGGGATGGTGATTGCATTACTTGATTAAGGATATAGTCAAAGGATTGAAGTTGTGAATGAAATAAATGAAGTAAGAGCTTCATTGAATTAACGGTAATTGGTGCCTATAAAATCTTGTTGATAGACTAACCAGTGTGATGGGGTAATATGTATGGAAATAGGCTAGATATAGAAGTCAAGTGTATAGCCTAAGATACTTCAATGTCATTGGATGAACTTGTAGAGGAATTCTCTGTACCATGGGCTATAATTCTTATGGGATCCCTTGTATCAACTTAAGTATGTTATCTAGCTATAAGATACCCAGACTGGGGGACTTGATTATGTATTTTGCTTGTTACTTTTTGGATTTGGCCACCCAAGAAGTCTCGACAGATTACATATCTAGTTCGACCTGAGTATCTCTTTGGAATGGTGGGTCTTTTTTTCTATGGCACGTACCTTCTTTATGAAAAGTTGCATTAACTGCATTACATTTATTATATTGAATTGGATATGTATGTTCCTCTTTTTCGTTTGTTGTTATTGATGCATAGAGTATACTCAATATTATTAATATTTGAGTTAGTTCTAGTCTCGGCGGTATGTTAAATTGAATGCTAGAAGGGTTGTGCATTGGAGCTATCTAATATGTATCTTTCCGTTAGCTTAAATTACTTGTATGAAGCTAGCTTTGACTTTCAAGTTTGGAGAGGCATCATTTGGATTGGAAGGCTGAGCAATTGTGTTTGACAAGGATGGGTCAATTCTAAGGGACAAAATTGTATTCATTTGGGAGTATGTGGAATCGAGGATTAAGATGTGAAGGCATAAAGGGAAGAGACCCGGGGAATTAAGGAGGCAGACTATAAAAAAATAAATAAATTAGATCAATGGTTGGGTTTGTTCCAAAAGGAAGATGTCACAAAGGGAGATGCAACTGGATTTTTCATGAGTGCTCTAAGATGCACCCATGAGGACATGGGTTGAATTTTTGGAGGAGAGACTCTAACGGACCTAGCAACTTAGCACCAACATTAAGATGTAAGTAACGTTGCCATTATATAAGAGTGCATTTACAATGGTAAAATAAATGATTATGCGCTAGGAATACATGCATGCAATGTGTCTATGCATGCAGCGTGTGCGTGCATGCAGCGTGTGCATGCATGCAAGGTCATTGTTAGGTTATATAAGCGCAACAATATTATTCTTGATTTCTTGGGAAGGAGTTTTCCATGGGAAAGAAGCCTTGCACCAGATTGATCATAATTGAACCGAGGAGAAGGCGCAAAGTATTTCCAGGTGGGGGTCAAGTCTTACACCTGGGGTTCTTGTGATGTCTATGTCATGGTTGACGTATTCTGGGAAAGCTTAATGAGCTTTGATGATGGTTTGTAGACTTAATGGATGAGGCATGATCTGAATTGAATTAATATAATAAAAAATAGATTCTTGAATGTAAAACAGAAGGAAAAGTAGTGCTTTTAGACTATCATCTATGGTTTCTTATTCTTATTCTTATATAATCATATAGCGGAGATTGATTCTGAATAGCTGAGAAATTGATGAGTTAAACACACATAATTGTATTATGGTTGGATGATGTTACTAAATTGCCTTAGGTTGTTGGTCCTTGAAAGTATATCATGTCGGCGATTTAATTGGTCTAGGAAATGTTGCATTTAATTAAAGGAATTATGATTTATCATATCTCTGATTTGGTTGGCTTAGTAAACTATAACTATGCATGCATGGATTATTGTTAAAAGCATGTTTTTGGGATGTATCATGGTGTGCTTGGTTACCCACTAATATGGCATTATGGTTTGCTACATAAATTTGGTTGACATTGAGAATTTCTTATTGAGATATGCTATGATATATTTTTATGCGAAGTGCTATAATAGTATTGGAATGCTCTGTGATATAATCCTCTAGGACCGGAGTCTAGGTGCGATGGTCTAGACTCGCGGTTATTGCACAGTGATATGTGAATGGTTTATTTGGAACATCGGGCGTTGGTACCTTAGGGTACAACGTCTTGCACAGTTAAGTGGTCCTCCAATGCTGGACGCAGCGTGGATGGATGTGTACACACGTGGTCTACCCCGCCTCTATGTCACTGGCCTGATCAGCCGAGTTGACCATGCTCAGACCCAGAGGAATATTGGTTGTTGTCTATGTTGCCATGGCTGCTAAGTTGTTATTATGTTAATTGGGATGTCTGGTATTGAATTGCAATGGTTGTAGCATGTAGTAGCTATTCATGGGTAAATTTGCATTGTGGGACATGCTTGTATGGATTACTAACTTGAGTTTCAGGGGCGAGGCTACGGTAAGGCTAAGTTATTGTTTTTGGATGGATGCATTATGTTGTTGATGCTTAAGCATGTCCTAGAACCTCGATCCCCACTTAGTCCCTGTGACTAACCCGTTGATGGTGTAAGCAGATGTGCAAGAGGCTCCAGAGTGTAACCAAGCTTCGGGAAGGCGAGAGTAGGAATTGGATTGCAAGTAAATAAACTTGTTAATTATTATAAGAACTGGGTTGACACTATAATTGCTAAGTTCATGGACGTAGCGTGAGAATATAATTATTGGTTATGGGAGAATAGTTTTTGGGACTTTGGAATATTGATATAAAGATTAAATTCTTTACCTAAGTGTTATTGTTGCGGATGCATGAGTTAATTTCTTAAGTTTTTAAGCTTAAGTAGATCCAATGGTCGAGGGATCTCTAGTTACCATAAAGGTTAATTGGACAGGCCCGTCACAAGATCTACTTCAACAAATCGACGAAAACACCACATTTCTGGGTGTACATTAACATAGATTATGGAGATTATGGAGGTAGCAAGTGGAGATGTCCGAGTGCTATTGGGAATTTTTTGCGAACTGGAAATGTTTAAAGGTTGAAAAAAGCAAAAAAACATTTAATATAGACATGGCTTTCAACATTATACAATATTGAAGCCATATGATTCATTTAGGAATGCAAGTTGGGTGTCCATGCCAAAAAACATTTGTAGAGTTTCATATGTGAAGCCATATGCCTTAAGTAATGCAAGCTGGGTGGCCATGCCAAGAAACATTGTAGAGTTTCATATGTTAGATGTTAGGTAAGTGGCAAATAAACAATAGTAACAAGAAATTTATCGCGATGGTTCGACGTCTCCCTTGGCCGCCGCGAACATTTCTCTTTGGCGTCTCCCTGTATTTTGAGGGTGTTATATAGAGTTCAAAGCTTGTCAAGAAGGTATAGTCTTTAAAAAAAGTTGATGAATTATAGTAGGCATGAGAATATGTTCATTATACTTTTTGATATTCAATTTATAGATGATTCATACACATCAAAGGTCAAATGTCAACTAGTCAATTGGAGTTCTCAACTACAGAAATGGAAAACAAACAATTCAAATTGTGATCCTAATCTAAACAATCACAAACCCTAGCTAATTCATTATTTTTCATTCTTTATCGGGTTTTTTCTCATCTTAGATTTCTGGCCATTGATCTTCGGAATATTCTCAGTTCTGTGCCAAATCAAGCGCCATTAAATTTTTGGCTGCTAAAACGCCTGCCACTTCCAATGGTCGAAAAGCAATACATGGTGAGAATGGGAAAAAAAAAAAAAAACCAGGCGGTCGCCGACCTCCTTCCCGCCGGCGGCGGTCACACCCTGCCGGAATCAACCAGGCTGCTGGCGATGTCCAGGCTGGCGGCATCGCATCGAGGAACCAAAGATGAACCCGAGGCGAGGCCCATCTCGGGCCCAATCGGCTGATCGAAAACCCCCAAGAAAAAAACCTCCCAAACCGGAAGTAACATTCGGCTGCGGGCCCAATCAGGGTGATTCAAGAAGAAAGACTCCCAATGCCGCCGTAAGATTCAAGCCTCGGGCCCACACCGAGCAAATGCGGAACTGGCATGCCCAAACCGAAGAACAAACGAGCGAAATGGGAAGAGCTTGGTCGGCCGATGATCCATCCATGGCCATGCCTGCTCAAAAAAGAAACCACGCATCCTTCCCTATCCTTCTATTCGAAACCATGTCTTACCCGAAGTCTTTTAGCTGATTTTAGCAATCTTTGAAGCCAACAAGCACCCCATTTTTTGGAATTCCGGCCAAACAAGCAGCTCAAACCGGGTAAAAAATAACGCTTTCTCTACGATTTTCCATACAATACCCAGCCAAAATCTAGGCCCAACCATGCCAGAGATACCCTCCCCAAATACCAAACGAAATAATAGAACATACTCACAAACCCTAGCTAATACATAACTTAGAATTGCAAAATGACCGATGCATCTAGTGTGATATTAACAAATTGAACTTGATTTTGCATGGTCATGTCAAAAATAATGAAAAAGAACAAAGAGCAGATGTAGAGCAGATAGCACATGGTATACATATACTTTCAAGCTCTAAAAGGAATTAGACAACTTTGTTATTCATTATTTTTCATTCTTTATCGGGTTTTTTCTCATCTTAGATTTCTGGCCATTGATCTTCGGAATATTCTCAGTTCTGTGCCAAATCAAGCGCCATTAAATTTTTGGCTGCTAAAACGCCTGCCACTTCCAATGGTCGAAAAGCAATACATGGTGAGAATGGGAAAAAAAAAAAAAACCGCAGGCGGCCGCCGACCTCCTTCACCGGGCGGTGGTCACACCTTGCCGGAATCAACGGTGATCTGGCTGGCGATGTCGAGGCTGGCGGCATCGCATCGAGGAACCAAAGATGAACCGGAGCGGGCCCATCTCGGGCCCATCGGCTGATTCGAAAACCCCAAGAAAAAACCTCCCAAACCGCCAGTAACATTCGTTGCGGGCCCAATCCGGTGATTCAAGAAGAAAGACTCCCAATCTGGCCGTAAGATTCAAGCCTCGTGCCCACACCGAGCAAATGCTTGGCATGCCCAAACCGAAGAACAAACGAGCGAAATGGGAAGAGCTTGGTGGCCGATGATCCATCCATGGCCATGCACGCTCAAAAAGAAACACTGCATCCTTCCCTATCCTTCTATTACAAAACCATGTCTTACCCAAGTCTTTTAGCTGATTTTAGCAATTTGAAGCCAACAAGCACCCCATTTTGGAATTCCGGCCAAACAAGCGGCTCAAACCGGGTAAAAATACGCTTTCTCTAACGATTTTCCATACAATACCCAGCCAAAATCTAGGCCCAACCATGCCAGAGATACCCTCCCCAAATACCAAACGAAATAATAGAACATACTGAGTTAGAAATGAGGGTGCTTCTAGCATATACTACGCTACCACACTCTGGATGTCTTACATTAATATTGTCGTACTACATTGTGTTCAATCCTATAGGTTTTGAATTTGCCACCAATTCTCCTTGCCACAGGCTTACAATTGTCATAAGTTTCTAAAAGAACTTCATAGAATCTAGGTTTTCCAAAGAATCTTCATAGAATTGAAGAAATATTGAGGGATATAGCAGACACAATTTCGACTTCACACAAATTCTTCAGACTCGTAAAGAGCCGCTTAACTAGCAGAACTGCAGGGTTGGGAAGAAGGCTAGGCAGTCGGGCTCGCGTTGGTTTTTTCCCGTGGTAATTCGAGGATCGGCGACGACCTTCTTAGGGGTTTTTTTTTTTCCTTCCGGTATGCCTACAAAGGCTTGGTTGCCTTTGTGTAATGTTACGAAGATTTAAGAATTGTGCGTAATGCACGTCCCCACTACTCAATCATGTCTAAATAAGCGTTTGATAAAAAAAAAACGTTGATTGTAGCCAACATTGATTGTAGCCACTGATATCTCATACGTTCAATTCCAATTCTTGCATTATCTTGCATTTAAATTGTTTAGCGTGAGAATTGTTTGAGATGAGAATCATCTCTGGAAATGATATAGATGTTGCAGGTTAAGCACTGGAGCCATTTCAAAAGTCTTAACTTCTGATAGATTGCTTTTGCAAGCGGCAGATGATATTCATGCACAGAAGGTTGGTTTTTATGCTTGATTTCACTTTCTTTTTCTTTTTCTATATGTGCAGTAGGTTTTGTAACACTTGTAACCAATCCTGGACTAAAGATATTGGTTGTGCAAAGACCATGCAATGTTAAATTTGAAGATTTGCAACATTGAGGTTGTATCAATACATCACCTCCTGCAGAAAGAGCATGCACTATTCCAATATTAGCAAATGAGCTATCGATTATTTTTCCAAATCATCTTTGATGGCAATTTGGTATCCTAAAAAACTCCTGAAAAAACATGCACTAATTCCAATATTAGCAAATAGGCCATTCGGTATTTCCTAATCATTTTTAGCAGCGTGCACCAGGGTTCGCGTTGGTTTTTTTCCGTGGTAGTTCGAGGATCGGCGGCAACCTTCTTTTGGGTTTTTTTTCTTTTGGGTTTTGGGTTACACTGCATGCCACCACTGCAATAGACATTGGGAAAGCAACTTGCGTTCTTTCCGTTCTTTACTACAAGAATGGCCAACGTTTCGGGAGCTTAAATATTTCCACCATTATTATCCTCAAAGCTTTATGTACACAGCTGTGAGCTCCGAGCATTAGCAACAAGGAGATTATCCAAACAAATTAATCTATGGGTGGGAGAGAGTGGCAAAACCCACCATTCTTGTCACATTATTTGATATGAGCACAACACGAGCCTTTAAAGGAAGTATACTTGTATGAAAGCTGCATTTGGGCCCACTTGGATTTAGTCCATAATTCAATGGAATGGACCATTGCTATCCTAATCTCATAGTAGGCAAATCTTCAACATTGGTGAGATCCCTTGACCAAGAATTACAAGGCAATATGCCCCAAGAGGCCATGGGGCAACTCAGAAAAAATATATTCAATTGCTTTAACCTAGAGCTTTGCAAATTGCTCTAGTTGGGCATAAAGGTTCCAACATACCCAAAGCCCATAACAAAGAATGTGATTGCCTGAAGGTAAAGATACATATAGAAGTGGTTGTGTCCAAATGCAAAGTCATAAGATGCACAAAAGAAAACATATATCCCTACAACAAGCTCCAAAACATGGACCCTGCGACAAATAAGTTATTTAATTATGAGCATATATGCACAAGGGACCAACCTAGAAGTCTAAAGGTATATTTTTACGTACCTTTCTTCATATTGAGTGCAAAATGCTCTTTAAAAATGCTCCTACAAGTGCAATATAAATAACAAAGAATAGCATAAAGGACATCATCTCTAAACCTGAGCCATTCTCTCCTGTATTTTCTTCAAAAACATGTCAGAATGAATGTTGAATCAACTCCAACACTGCAATAGACATTGGGAAAGCAGCTTGTGTTCTTTTTCCGTTCTTTAATACAAGAATGCCCAACGTTTTGGGAGCTTAAATATTTCTATTTGTAAATTAAGGATGGAAAGATTATCAGCTTACATCTCGGAAAGGAAATTGTTCTGCCTCAAGCATATGAACAACATAACCCATCCTTGGTCTTTTGGATGCATCAGGATCAACACATCGTAGCGCTATGAGCAATGCTCTTTTCAATTCCTTCAAAGAAGGTCTCTTCCAATCTAGGATCACATACATCTTCAGATCGTTTGTTTCCCACCATTGTCTTCAACCAATCAACTAGATTGACCTAGATCATCATCAATTAAGAAACATATTGTTATAGTGAGATATGAAATTTTCTTAAAAGTTAATCTTACCTCTCCATTAGGCCTGCTATAGTCAACAGGATCCCTGCCTGTGATAGTTTCCAACATGAGTACTCCAAAACTATATATATCACTTCGCTCATTTAAAAGCCCTGTATTTGCATATTCAGGAGCAACTTATCTGCAGTGACAATGTTTAAGGATCACACTATGAAGATATTATAAGGGGTTAAATGAAATACGAGTTAGAATGTGTACCCAAATGTGCTGCCCATGACACGCGTTGTTATATGACTTTTCTCAGCTACTAGAAGCTTTGCCAAACCAAAATCTGAGACCTTTGGCATTCCATTGGAAATCTAGCAAAATATTACTTGCTTTTATATCTCGATGCACTACTTTTGGTTCCAGTGATTCATGTAAGTAAGAAAGCCTGTATAAAAGATAAAAAATAAGCATCAAATTCCTATATGTATGTCTGCTATATACGTGTAGAAGGAACAAGGAGCCAAGCAAGATCTTCATGCGCATCTTCCATGTTGGAGTGTTTGTTCTGGAGATGGGACCATGAAGCCATTGCTCTAGATTTCCATTATCCATGTACTCATAGACAAGCATCCTAAAGTGAACAAAGTTTAGCAAGCATTATGGTATAACCATTTAAAAACCAAGTTACATACATAACAGGGTTATATGAAACAAAGTTAACAAGGTCTGGAAAAATGAAAGAGACCAACTCTTACCTGTAACTGCCTTCTACACGTAGCCAAGCATTCTGACCAAATTCTCATGTCTAACCCTTCCAATAGTCTCCACTTCCACTTTGAACTCATGCTCTGCTTGCCCTCTGCATGAATAAAATACTACAATGCTTCAGTTATGGCGATCAGATTATAACATGCTGCGAGAAATTGAAATAACTTCAAGAGCATTACTTGTTATTAAGCAAATTCTTGATAGCCACGAAAGTACCATCTGGTAACTTGCCTCTGTAAACAATTCCATATCCGCCTTCGCGATTACATTAGAATCAGCAAAGCCCTGAGTTGCAATACTGAGCTCTCTGAGGCTATAAGATTGGCCAAAGCCATATTGAGCAACTTCTATTCTAGCTGGAGAGCCAATGGAAAAAGAAATTTCATCAGGAGTTCCCATTCCAGACAACAGGGTCTTCTTCAAACTGTCAAAACGCATAATGCTATCTTCAATTTCCTTCTTAAGGGCAGCAGGGCTTTTTTACTTGGTCCTTTTCTTTACTTGGTCCGCAACTGCAAAAGTTTGAACAGATCATTGGAACAGTTGAATCGCCATAATAGCTCGAGCACCCTGCAATTTTTATAGATTGGTGAAACAAGCAGAGAAACAAAATATTATGAACTTTAGATTAACCTTGATATACTGGCTCTAGCTTCCTCTAGCTCCAGATGCAATCCCCTGCACGATAAACAGAGGTCTCAGGGAAAATATAATGGAAAAGGGATGACAAATATAAAAGGGGGAAGAACATCTCTGCCATAGACATCGTAGTTTTCTTACAGACCTGTTTTTTGAAGTAAACATGAAAAGAAGATTCCGGCAGCTACAACATTCTCAAAGCGAAAGGATTTGTCTGCCATACACCGCTCTCCATACCCGAACTTATGTTCCTCAAAAGGATTTTGTCCTCTAGTTATAACTAGTGCATGTACCTCAAAGCAATGCCAAGCAGAGCTCAAGAGCTATGCCACCGCCATAGCAAGAAAGAGAAACACGGCCGTCGCCATCCGGATCTGCCATAGCCGAGTTGCGAAAGGCACGGTAGAGAATTTTCAGAGTTTTCTAATTTCCCTGGCCGTACGATTCGAAATTAGAGAATCGGACGGCTCAAATTGATTTTGGGTGACGTGGCAGGACACGTGGCATAGCTAGAATTGCAGCCTTTTGTGCAGGGGGGGTTAGGCAACCCTGCTAATTATCATACCATTATCAGCCACCGGACACTGCAAATGGTCGTACCGTTATCAGCCATACTCCATAGCCTGGCAAGGCTTTCAGCGAACCTACCTAATCCGGAAGTGATGTGGTGGCAGAATGATATATTTGTTCATCATGAAGAGTTGCAAAGAAGTGATCACAGACGTTTCCACCATTGCTTCTATCTTGCGGGACACCAATGTTACTCTGCAACAAGGTAAGTGGATTCATACCCACATTCTCACAAAAAGACTAGCAGATATTTTTTTGGGAAATCTTCTTGTACAGATGTATCATAGAGTTGGGTCTCTAAATGATGCTGAGCAAGTATTTCGTAATATGCCTTGGCACAATTTGTACTCTTGGAACATCATGCTTGCAGGGTATATAAGGCAAGGAAATCTCAAAGATGCTTTCCAATTTTTTGAAATAATGCCATGCAAAGATGTAATCTCTTGGACTGCTATGCTTACTGCGTATGTGCAGCATGATCATCTGAAGGAAGCATTTCAATTTTTCTGGAAAATGCCTCACCGCGATGTGGTGTCATGGAATGTGATGATTGCAGCATATACCCAGCATGGTCAGATCAGAGAAGCTCTTCAACTCTTTCAACAAATGCCCAAACAGGATGTTGTCTCTTGGACAACTATTCTAGTTGCGTATGCACGGCAAGGATTTTTGAAAGATGCATTAGATTTATTTCAGCAAATGCCACAGAAGGATATTGTGTCATGGAATATAATGGTTGCTTCATGTGCTCAACAAGAGCAGCTGGGAATGGCGGTGCAACTGTTTCGACAAATGCCATCTAGGAATATTGTGTCATGGAATACAATGATTGCTGCTTATGCTGAACAGGGTCTACTAAAGGAGGCACTTGAACTCTTTTTACAGATGCCACAGCGTAATATTATATCTTGGACTACAATGATTACTGGTTATGCTCAAATAGGATTGCTAAGGGAGGCCCTAAATTTCTTCTCGCAAATGCAACAAGAAGGAATTAAGGCTGACAGGGTTGCCTTTGTAAGCTTGCTGGATGCATGTGCCAAAAATGGAGCATTGTTTGAAGGTAAACAGGTGCATGGCTACATTGTGAATTTCAGGTTAGAGGACGATCTTGTTGTCAGAACTGCACTTATGAATATGTATGCAAAATGTGGAGGACTTTGTAATGCATGCATGTTGTTTGAAAAGATTTCTCAGCCAGATGGAATCACATGGAATGCAATGCTTGCTGCATATGCGCAGCATGGCCATGGCAGATCTGTCATCCGGCTAAGTCGCCGTATGGGCGCTGAAGGTTTTGCACTCGATGAAAGTGCATTTTGTTGCATACTCTCTGGATGTGGTCATGTTGGGATGGTTGATGAAGCTTCTCACTGCTTTGTTGCCATTGTAGATCATGAGATTACGCCAACGCTAGAGCATTATAACTGCCTTGTCGATCTTCTTCGCAGGTTGCAGTGGCTAGATGTTGCTGAGAACCTGATTCTGAACATGCCTTTCCTACCTGGAACCTCATCATGGACGTCCTTGTTTGTCTCATGCAGACAAATACCTGATGTGCAAAAAATTGTGAATTATGTAGGTTTAAATATGGAAAAGTCAGTTTGGCACAAAAGTTGAACTCTTACCTCCTTTTGTTAATAATATGTCCAAAAGCATGTGGATGATTCTAGATTACCACAAAATAGACAACAAGACTAACCTCTACATAATTGAACTTCACACATTTGAGTTTTGAGGTTTATATAATACAAAATAAATTGGTATTGATCTTAAAAGGTAGTATACATTGATTAGATACTTTCAATAGATTGGAAACCATCAAATTTCATTGGTGAAGCACAAAAGATTACAATTGGCATTTCAAATGCCCTTACACCAAAAGAGCTTTAGAAGCTCAAACTTGAAAGGTAAAAGTTTATTTATTTCTTAGTCACCTCACGACTTTAACAAGCATTGGCCCATACAAGACAAGGATTACAATTTGCATTTTCAAATGCCCTTACACCAAAAGAGCTTTAGAAGCTCAAGCTTGAAAAGTAAAAGTTTATTTACTTCGTAGTCACCTCACGACTTGGCGAAATCCAAGCATCCGCTATAACTATGAGTGAATCTTTGGAACCTGAGAATTCATTGGCTGTTATGGTGCATGATTCCCTTCTCTACTGCCGATTAGCTATGTGTTTGAAGGAGGAAATCCCTTCTCTGATGCCGATTATCTCTGTTTGAAGGAGCTCACATCTCTGGTAAACAGAGCAAAAAATCTGAGGAAAAATTTGTTTAAACTTCTTTGGGCATGGTTCAACTTTAGACATGTCACTTTTTTATGTTACTTTATAGTTTAATGGCTATCACATCTTCTTTTTTTCTTATTTATGTACTACTTTAGTTGATTAAAATATTAGAGGTTTATGACATTAGTAGCGCACAACTAATCCTACAAGTCTCTCGAAGCTGGCCCTTTTTAATCTGTAAAATTAATGCCACATATCATCTTCAAATGAGGCAGACGATTCCATGCATGATTATCTATATTATCCCACCGTGTTCTTTGCCTTGGAGCAATAGATGGTCTTCTAACTCTACATGAGCCAGCTAACATCAAAGCCGAAGAAGCACATAAGAACATATTGTTATTATCTTGCCAATCATCGCAATCGAACACATTGATGGGATCTTCAAGCTCATTGAGCTCAATAAGCTATAAAAAAAAACTTTTGAGGGCAAATCCGAGTGTTAGAGCTCGCAGGAACATTAGAATTATGCCTAGAATGAGTGGATCTATGATAGAATGCCCAAAAATGCAACCCTAAGCAAGAATCATGGCAATCAAAATATCCCACAAAGCCTATCTACCAGCAAGAACATGGAAAGAATATCCCGCATTTTGGAGGTCGATTCAAATTCGAACAAGAATTATTCCACAAAAATCTACCCTACTGCAGAGGATCCATGCAAGGATTTTTGAAAGATGCATTAGATTTATTTCAGCAAATGCCACAAAAGGATATTGTGTCATGGAATATAGTGGTTGCTTCATGTGCTCAACAAGAGCAGCTGGGAATGGCTGCGCAACTATTTCGACAAATGCCATCTAGGAATATTGTATCATGGAATACAATGATTGCCGCTTATGCTGAACATGGTCTATTAAAGGAGGCACTTGAACTCTTTTTACAAATGCCATAGTTTAATATTATATCTTGGACTACAATGATTACTGGTTATGCTCAACTAGGATTGTTAAGGGAGCCCCCCTAAAATTCTTCTCACACATGCAACAAGAAGGAATTAAGGCTGAGAGGGTTGCCTTTGTAAGCTTGCTAGATGCATGTGCCAAAAATGGAGCATTGTGTGAAGGTAAAAAAGTGCATGGCTACATTGTGAATTTCAGGTTAGAATCTTGTTGTCAGAACCACACTTATGAATATGTATGCAAAATGTGGAGGACTTTGCAATGCACGCATGTTGTTTGAAAAGATTTCTCAGCCAGATGGAATCACATGGAATGCAATGCTTGATGCATACGCGCAGCATGGGCGCTGAAGGTTTTGCACTTGATGAAAGTGCATTTTGTTGCATACTCTTTGGATGTGGTTATGTTGGGATGGTTGATGAAGCTTCTCACTGCTTTGTTGCCATTGTAGATCATGAGATTACACCAACACTAGAGCATCATAATTGGTTTGTTGATCTTCTTCGCAAGTTGCAGCGGCTCGATGTTGCTGAGAACCTGATTCTGAGCATGCCTTTCCCACCTGGAACCTCATCATGGACGTCCTTGTTTGTCTGGCCCTGTCGTATGTTCGTTTATGCACAAATTTGTGAAGGGGTACTTGAAAGGAGTGAATATATTGTTGCTTGATCTAGTAAGTTAACTCAATTGCAGTAGACAAACCAAACTCTGTTATTGACAAGGTGTGGTTAACTGCAGGTTATGGACATTTCAGACCAGGATCTAGTTGATGTTAGAATGTTCATGCTTGAAATTTTAAGATTAGAAGCAACAAAAGCTGGAACTGAGAGGAACATATGTATTGGGAAGTATATAGGTGCATGAGTTACCTCGTACTTTAAAATCACTGTATATCTTTCTTATGTACATAATTGTTACTGTAACCTCGATTTATTTGAATGAAAAATCATATTCAATTATATGTTCTTTGTCACAAACTAAGGCATCAAGTGTTCAAAAGAATTCAAATCTTCAAAAAAAATCAAGACAAACTCATTTTCACAGCTGAAGCACAAAACTTCAGATGAGTTCTGAAAATTACAGAATGGTTTTACATTTCATCCTCATCAGAAAGAACTTCGGGTAAATTCTCTAAAATTTTCTCCTCATCTAAAGAATCCAACCTATATATAGTCCTGTTTTGACGTCTAGTTGGTGGCATGTGAAGTCTGATTGCACAGATCTGTGTTGTGAATACTATGTCTAAGGCGTCTTTACTGCAAAGATCATAGCTGACAGTTGATCTTGCGCCCTTCTTGTAATACATACCTTCTATGACACTATCATCGGCGAGGTACCATGTTCCATTGAGTTAGAAGTCTTTTTCCACTATCCATTTTGGTTTTGTGCACATCAGAATCCAAAATTCAGCACTCTCATCATTCCCTTTCGGAGCAACGACAGCAAAATTATCACCAACTCTAAGTGCCTCTGCTAACATCATGGGATTGGAGGAGAACACGGACCTGCTGGATTTACGGTCCTCAATGTCAGCATGCACATTGGAGGATGGTACAATAACTTGAAGTTTCCAATCATCAACATAGTGCTTGTTCACACAACTGTCCCACATGTCATTCAAGCAATAGCTGGAGAAGCATGAAAGTTCCCTCGTGTGCAACTGCAATGGAGATTCAGGATTGAATGCATGTACACAATGGATCTGCCTAGTGTCCAAAATCCTTTCTGCACCCTATGCTTTCTTTCTATCTATATATCCTCCACCTTGACTTCCCAAAAGAACCTTTTTATATTTTTCCTCTTGCTGGTTTTGTGTTCATCCACTCGGATGTTCCACAAGTAAACATCTCTTCAACAACTTCTACCACTTCATCTGCTGTATTTTAATTGCAGTTGTCTTAACCATCTCTTCAACTCAGCAGCCTTGCCATCGTGTTCACCTTTCCCGTGGTTAGAACCAAAAAAATTCCACATCATATAGACTTCAGTGTCGTTTATGTACCTAGCCACAAAGTAAAATGGTCCAGAAGCCTTGAATTGAGATGCTGCACCATCTGAAAACACATAATGTCTCTTTGGCACCCTTCCTTTCTGCTCCAGATATTTGTGGTACTTCATGAACAAAGTATCGTGTTCCCTATCATCTGATACATAGTAATGTGTTTCCTTCATAATCTCATCTGCCACTGAGTCGTACTGATATATTATTTGAACCAAAATGGTAATCTGGTTATTGACCCAGCGCATCGACTGCACCTCCTCTTGTTCCTTGAATGTATAGTTCTCTGCAAAATCCACTACAAAAAAACATGCATTTGCTGGGAGATTCTCCAGAAGCTCCTTAAATTGTTTTGCCTGCCATTGGTACCTAAAATTATGTAGTGGAAAGATTTTTAGACACTCTTTCAATTTATCTAGAAGCTCCTTGGGTTCTGTCTCATTGTATTGATGAGTCAATCTCCTACCAGAACTCAAGACATTGTCTTTTTCATAGTTAATGTTGTGCAAAAAATTGTGAATTATCATTAGGGATTTTTTGAGATCATAAAAGGGCCTTCTAAGAACTATTGACTAAGCTATATGAACTACCAATCAGAAAACAGAACTGGTAATCCAGTCAGCAAAACAGTTATACCTAACTCACTGGATCACATTTTCTAGCATAAGTGTTGATAGAAAAGTCCAAATGAGCTCTTGTTTGGTGCAATAAATAGATCTCATTGAGATCTTTCCAACCTTGGGTGGTTTGCATATCTTTTAGCCCCGTAGGATAGTAAAAAATGGTAAAAACCACATTTTTTGGAGTTTTGACAATCATAAGTGGTTAAAATATGTGTAAAGCACTTAAGATTGGAAAGAGCTCAATGATATCTATCTATTGCACTAAACGAAATCTCATTTGGACTTTTCTATCAATAGTTATGCTAGAAAATGTGATCCAGTGAGTTAGTTATAACAGTTTTGCTGACTGGACCCGTCAGGCTCTGATTTCTGATTGGTAGTTTATTTATCTTCATTTGGCTTAGTTGGCATGTTTTGAAGGCCCTTTTTTAATCTCAAAAAAATCCTAATTGATTGGTTTAAATATGGAAAAGTCAGTTTGGCGCAAAAGTTGAACTCTTACCTCCTTTATTAATAATATGTCCAAAAGCATGTGGATGATACTAGATTACCACAAATAGATAAAAAGTTTAACTTCTATATAATTGAACTTCATAAATTTGAGTTTTGAGGTTTATATAATACAAAATATATTATTGATCTTAAAAGGTAGTATACATTGATTAGATACTTTCAATAGATTGGAAACCATCAGATTTCATTGGTGAAGTACAAACGGTTACAATTTACATTTTCAAATGCCCTTACACCAAAAGAGCTTTAAAAGCTCAAACTTGAAATGTAAAAATTTATTTCCTTCTTAGTCACCTCACGACTTTAACAAGCATTGGCCCATACAAGACATGGAAGAATAAGCACAAAAGATTACAATTTGCATTTTCAAATGCCTTTACACCAAAAGAGCTTTAGAAGCTCAACTTGAAAAGTAAAGTTTATGTACTTCTTAGTCACCTCACGACACTGCAAAATTCAAGCCTCTACGTGAGTGAATTTTTGGAATCCAAGAATTCATTGGCTGTTGTAGTGCATGATAAGGAAAATCCTAAAACATTAGACATAAAGAATAGAAAGGCACATATTTAATGGACAGATCAGGGTATTTGAGATGAAATTAGTTACTAATAGCAGCTTGAATCTTTCCAATACGCAATGGAGAGAAATTCTTGTGAAATTACAGCACAATTATTTGTGGATTAGTGGAATTGAGGCAGCTTAGGAATAAATGGGATAAACTCCATTCAAGGATGAGAAAGAAGCTTGTGATCACACGGATTCAGAGCCTTCAAGTTGACAGTGGTATGAAAGAATGGAATAGGTCAAGTATGGTGCGACATCAGACACATTCCATGTCTATCACACCATTTGAGGTAAACATTATCATCTCTAACCTCGTTTGCAGACTCTATTGATATTGGATTTGTTTTACAGACACTCTAGAACCTGCTGCAGCCCTAGTCGTGCCCACATTATGTCTGAGACATGGCTTTTGGCTTTTGGTGTTCGAGTGATACCACAAGAACCAATAGATACAAGTAAGTACCTTAACTAATGTTTACTGATGTTGTCACAGGTCTACTGACTTAGTGTTTGCAGAATTGCAGAAATTTGAGACCAAGGATATCCAGCAGTTATCCACGCCTCGATCAGTTATGAGACTGCAAGATACCTCCCGGGTGCATCTAGAATTCACCCCATTTGATACTTCAAAGTCAATCCCAGCTGCTGACAGAATCCAAAACGAAATTTGGATAGTGAACTGAATGCAGTCGTGTCAAGTAAGTACCAATGCCACATACATGATTTATTTCTTTGTATTTTCCTTTGGTCTTCCTCATTTCAATTATGTTACAGAGATAAATGCTACTGCAACTGCAAGACATCACGAAGAGATTCCCAATGCATCTGTTTTAGGAGGGAAAATTAATTCCCTTGAGACTCATTCTGCATGGGATCCTTCACCAAACAAAAGTTTTGCTGCTGAACATGAGTCACAGGCGGATGCAGGTGATGAAGTTGACAAAGAAACCCCGGATCCTGAACAAGATGCAGCCTGCTCATCAAGTCCAATACAACCTCAACCAAGAAAAACCAAGAGGTTAACTGAAATTCTCCTTGTTCTGGATTTTAATGGGGTTTTGGGCAAGTTTTATGACTTGAAAGAGAGAATCCCTGCATCGGCCGAGCCAGAGGTGACCCTCCAAAATTTGAACCTTCAAAAGGCAGCAATTTCTAGGCCTAGATTACAGGAGTTATTAGAATGGTGTTTTTCAAAATTTGAGATTGTATTGTGGTCCAGCATGGCTATGAGTAATGTTGACTTGTTGGTGAGAAAGTTGCTGCAGGAATATAAGGGCAGATTTCTTTTTATTTGGAATCAGGATGACTGCACCAACACAAAATTAAAAGTGGTTAATAAGCCAATTTTCCAGTGTACCAGAAATACTGGAAATACCAAGTGAAAAACACAGATGACAGCAGATATAAGGGTTTTGCCAACCAGCCAAACACCATGATATGTCCAAATAGTTTTGCTCCGGACAGGTTGGATTCCAATTTCCTTTTGGAGCAACTCAAACTATGGCTGGAAGGACTTCTGGCTGCAGAAAGTGTGCTGCTTATGTGAAGGAAAATCAAATGTGGAACATGTGGGATTCTGAAGAATCGCGCAACTGCATGAAAATACTCGACAAGTATTTTCATAAATGAATCTTGTCAAACTCTTTGAAAGTCAATATAAGTAAAAAAATTTCTATGATATGTGTTGTACTTTTTCAATTTAAAATATTTGAATGGATTGTGAGCAAATGTTCTCGTGTGTGTTTAGAACTAGAGATGATAGAGCTTCGGCAGTCCATGTCTATCTAAAGCCACATACACATTTAGAAGTGGTGCTGAGTGGAACTGAAACTGTCGTGATTAGCTCCGCCGACATCAAAATTTTGGAAGCTGATACGCAGTGGTTCAATGATCAATTGATCCTCCTCTTCTCAAAGTGATACTTTCATCTATTTGTGATCATCAGGATTGTGCCATCATATGCATATGTTTGCAGATACATGGAATACTACTTGATGCTCCAAGGAATGAGCCATCCCTTTCATTTCTTTGACTTTTTTTTTTCATTCGACATTGTCCAAGGACACAAATAGTTACAAAACAATAAGGAAACATGTGAATATGGATAAGTGCCAGTACATGTTTGTGCCTGCTTGTGATGGACATCACTGGACCTGTTTTCTGATCGTAAGCCGCGCGTGTCTCGCACAGAGATATAAACTAGAGATATATCACTTTGATAGCATGGGCTTGCATGGAAGAAGCAGACATATTGAGAGGTTAGTGCTTGCTCATTGCGTTTTGCTGTTGTCACACAATGACAACAAACTTTGAATGCAGGTTCCTGGAATTGCTTGGATACAATAATTTCAGTTTTACAACCTCAGATGTTGTGAAAATTTTCAGAGTGCCTCTTTCATTTTTCCCATGCCTCTTCAGAATGCCTCATCCTGTACTTGCAATTTTATGCTGGTGTGCCCTGCATTGACCAAGTTCATGTGATCTATATACATCGCAGGTGCAAGTGCAATTCTTCGGATGTTTGGTTCTCATCCCATTGAGTCCATCCACTAGCATTTGCATCCTCACATGCTGAATGCAACAACAACTATTAAAGTCCTTCAGTTTCACAACAAACCAGGATTTTAGCTTCTCAAAAGCTCAAAGACGAATCTTAATTTGTAGATGTTGGTCCTTGAACCTCTTGAACAATAGCATCTGCATGAAAATGAACACTAAACTGTTAGGATGTGTATACCACACCAAACCATGCACCATACCATGCCCGACACTCATCATATTCACCAGAATGAACACCTTAGTGTTGTGTACGTTACCACACATCACACCACACCCCACCACACCACACCATCCACCACATACCATACACCAAATGTGTGGTGGTAGTAAGGAGTGGTAGGAGTGTGGTGGTGGTGGTGGATGTGGTGTTGGTGGTGTGGTGGGGTGTGGTGGTGGTGGCAGGGATAGGTTCTGTACGTACGAAATCCAAATTCCTGACGTATAAAGTTAAAAAATATGTATTTTTTTGAAAAAAACATATTTTACGTATTTTTTAGTCGCCGGCGGGGGGAAAAAAAATTTGCGTCTGTGAAACCTTCATTTCAGCGTCTGTGCGCCCAGCGTCTGCGAACAAGAAAAAACCGCATCTGTAATTTTTTTTTTTTGGGGCGTTACGTCTGCGAAAAAACTTTTCGGCGATATCGCGAAAGCGAAAGGTTTCAGCGTTACTTTGTTTTCAAATTTATAAAAAAAAAATAAAAAAAAAAATAAAAATTGCTACCCGCTTTATACTGAAAAAAAGTTGTCGCGTACGCGGTTTATAGGATTTCGCGTATGCGAAATTCAAATTCAAATCGAGACATAAATTTTTTTTTTTCAGCGTCTGTGAAACTAAGTTTTTAACAGACATAAAGCGGAAAGGTTTCGCGACGCGAAAGCCGAATTATTTTTTTTTTTTTTTTTTTCGTCGCGGTGGTTTTATTTGTTTCCCGTCTGCGAAAAACTTTTCAGCGTCTGTGAAAAAACTTTCAGCGTCTGTGAATTAGAAGGTTTCGCGTACGCGAAAATCTTCCGATGTCGGAATTTTTTTTTGCCGTATTTTTTACGTTTTATACGGCAAATATTTGCCATATCATACAATTCATACATATTCCGTATAAAACGTACAGCGTATTGAACTTATCCCTGGGTGGTGGATTGTGGTGTGGGGTGTGTGATGGAGTGTGGTGGTGGGAGATGGTGGGTTTCAAATGTGGTGGTAATGGAGAATGTGGTGCATGTGGTGGTGGGAGATGGTGTGTTTGAAATGTGCTGGTAGTCTATGGTGTATGAAATTTAGAGGTGAGATAGATGGTGGGGTGTGGTGGGATGGGGGGGAGAATAAATAAAATTGAATCCACACATATACATTTAACATACACACACCCACATGACACCATAAATATAACGCACCCCACACCACACCACACCACACCACACATCACATCACATTGATCCTATTTTGTCTGCCATAAAAAATCGGCCTAACCTGCTCTTTTATGGCCTAACCTGCTCTCATAACATTTCTGAAATTCGTACATCTTCTTTTTTATTTTGAGATTATGTTGGGTTGCGCGCCAGGGAACGTCGCATCCTACGCCGCATGCGGCGTTCCCTTCAATCTTGCGTTACCCCTTGCGGTCCTTCTTAGATTTTAGTTGCCAGAATTGAATGCATAAAATTTGAACTCGCAGGCCAGCATTGAATGAGGAAAGAAGTCTGATTTTTGATGGGATGCTATTCTACGAAATTTTTGTTCGACCATTTTTGTCAAGATTTTCGATGGGATGCTCTTTGCATTTTGGCGCCTCAGTTTTGGCCTCAGAATCCAGTGCCTCAACTAATCCGATGTTGGAAAGGTGAATACAAGACTGAATTCGGCTCCTCCATTGGGCTCTTCATGAAACTAATGATTATAGTTTTGTTTCAGGAAAGCCTTCAGTGTTCCTCTCTTGCTTACAGAGTGTTTTCGGAAGGACAGGATTTTTGAAAGGGCATCTGCAAAACACCAGGTAGAACACACCATTGGGCGTCTCAACTTGGCCAGATCTTGCTACTATTAATAACATTTTTTGCTCAGAAATTCCAAGCTTACGTTACCTTCTACTATTTTTACAGCATGCAAAATCCTTCTGCACCTGAAAAATGCTTATATTTGCAATCGATTTGCATTGCTGGAGGTTCTAAGGGTACTCTTTTTCTTTTTTCTTAAACTTTTGGGTCTGTTGTGCCTAAAATGGAAATGCAACTAAGTGTGATTAACTGCATTTGACAGCAGGTTTTCACATATTTTTGACGGAGAATGAACCAGTGTACTGCCTGAATAGATTTGTCACTCTACTTTCTCTATCACAAAGCTAGATTTGAATGCATGAGGATGGAGACTGGCTATGAGTAGATCTCTAAATTTAGTTGGCGCCACATATTCTCTAACTTACATATCTGGTATGTATTCCCTAACTTTCTTCATAATAATGATTCACTTGCTCATAACATATCTACTTTCAGTTAATTCTCAGATAACATTCTGTTGTTTTGAAATCTCCTGCAAAATTTCTCTTTCTGGCTAGCTAGCGTTATATTTAAAAATCTAGGGTTCCAAATATAATGCTTTGGCATATGGTTTTAGACGGCATTCGCTTTTGCTCAAGTTCAAATGAAGAGGCTTTGAAGAATCCTTTTTCTAAAGCATCATGCAGATAGGTTATTCTGTCCTCTCACAGGTATTATGATTTAAAAGTTGGGAGCGGCCCTGAGGCTCAAAAGGGATCCCGCGTAGCGGTCTGCTCATAATCTACAAATACTTAGTTTATTGATATATCAGAAATGCAAGATTTAACTCATTTCCATGTTCGTTTAAATCAATTGCAATGTTTGCATAGTCATTATGCTGTTATTCTATCAGTCCCTCTACTCTACTGCCTGATGAATGAAGCGACAACAACAAACCCTCCGGTCGGCCAGTTTAGGATGTCTTATCTTCAGGCATGGTATAAGATTGCCAGCCACATTGTCGCATGATTTGTAGTCTACTGAGAGACATATTTTATACATTTTAGATTTCTTAGATGTGTAGGTAATCATGCCTACAGAATAATGGAATTCTATAATATGTTGTACGTGTAAAGCGTGTTATGTGTCCAAAATCTGGCATTTCTTAATGATGTCACAACCGGTATTTAATTTTCTCTATCTTTATTGCAGGCCACGTTTTTGTCTTAGTTGCGGAAAATCTAGGGTTCCAAATATAATGCTTTGGCATATGGTTTTGCATTCGCTTTTGATCAAGTTCAAATGAAGAGGCTTTGAAGAATCCTTTTTCTAAAGCATCATGCAGATAGGTTATTCTGTCCTCTCACAGGTATTATGATTTAAAAGTTGGGAGCGGCCCTAAGGCTCAAATGGGATCCTGCATAGCGGTCTGCTCATAATCTACAAATACTTAGTTTATTGATATATCAGGAATGCAAGATTTAACTCATTTCCATGTTCGTTTAAATCAATTACAATGTTTGCATTGTCATTATGTTGTTATTCTATCAGTCCCTCTACTCTACTGCCTGATGAATGAAGCAGCAACAAACCCTCCGTCCAGCCAGTTTAGGATGTCTTATCTTCAGGCATGATATAAGATTGCCAGCCACATTGTCGCATGATTTGTAGTCTACTGAGAGACATCTTTTATACATTTTAGATTTCTTAGATGTGCAGGTAATCATGCCTACAGAATAATGGAATTCTATAATATGTTGTACGTGTAAAGCGTGATGTGTGTCCAAAATCTGGCATTTCTTAACGATGTCACAACCGGTATTTAATTTTCTCTATCTTTATTGCAGGCCACGTTTTTGTCTTAGTTGCGAAAAGCATGCCACCAAAGGATTGAGCCTGGAGATGTGCTTCAAAGGAATAGCAATTAAACTCTACAATGATTTTATTGCAAGATATATCATATTCATGTTTCTCAATTGCAACAAGAAATAAGGACTCATTGGTGTCATGGTTTAATCCAAAGAAACAAGTCTGATGCTGTTGTACATTTGGCGTCGTTGTACATGATTTGTTATACGTTTGATGCCGTTGTACATGATGGTACAGGACTGCAACAACAGATTAACACTTTGCCCATTATGCAATGTGCTTCAAAAAGAATAGTGATCATATGTTCTATATGAACAGATTCATGTTCTCTATATAACTTGACATGCATTTAGTTTAAATGCATTTTGTTTTGTTTCAAATGACTTGAAGAAATGAACCTATACAAACTATACATAAAGTTTTGCATGTTTTCTAGATATATGCTCGACATGCAATCTATCCCACCTATTTGTTCAATTCCTTTCCATTCCCCTCTATCCTAACTATTACATTATACCAACATCTCATTCCATTCCACCTATGCATTTCATTACATTTACCTATTCTGTGTGTCTACGACTAATGCCTAATGCCCGACATCGCCGGGCGCACGTATCTAGGAAAGAAAAAAAAATAATAATCATCTTCAAAGAAATTTAACTACAAAAACAAATCCAACATTGATCACATCCTTACATGCATCAATATTTGTCACTACTATCTTTTCCCTTGCACAACTTCAATCAATGTGCCACTCCATGAGCCTATGCAGTGGAACACAACTGATTATACAAGAAGGATTATCGATGCAGAGATAGTAAGTGGAAGAAATGTTGGCGACACTGTGCTTTTATCATGCATCCAATTGTGCCGACCAATTTCGGCTTGCCACTTCATTAGTTTGGAAGTGTGCAATTTCCTTTGCAGCTGACTTTTACCATGATGATACAATGCACAAGGTAGGTAAATGTCTTCTGAAGCATATCTTTAGGTATGGAGAATTATATGTGGCATTTTTAGGGGTGCAAAGTCAGCAAGGAATTTGGGTTGTTATCAAAGACCCACCATCCATGCCATAAGAAGGCTCCAATACGATTTAAGGTTCACGAGAAACGTGGTTTACACAAATGCGTTGTGATGGAGGTAAGTGTCAGATCCTCGACAAATGTTTATATGTCTACATAGTGCATGTATATATGTCTTTATTAAGGCTTCTCATATTTCTCTGGACTCTATTGGCCTTCTCAATTGTTGCAGATCATGGAGCACTATACATCCTTCGTCCATTGACTTAAAAATTATAAGCCAAGGGTGATGGTTCACGTACATCATAGAGATGCTGAATGTGATTTGTTAGTAATGATAGCAATTGCGTCTATGCTTCTTAATAAGTCATTTCTTCTACTATGGGCACTGCAAGAGGAGCTTTCGATACCTATCAACATTGTAAATTTAAAGTTCTTTGGAATGGGTTCTTTATAATAGGGAACCACTTAGGCTGATGAACATTAACTCTACAGTTTTAGATTGCACCAAAATATTTTGTATTTTTGTGGACCAAATATACGCGTTTGAAGACAATTTATCATATACTTGGCAATTGTTAAACCAAGAATCAAGATAATGTTTGTTCTCTATCTATAACATTCTATTGCACCTGAAACATATATTACCATAAATATATTCCACACACGTCCATGACTAATGCCCGGCATCGCCGGGCACGCGTTTCTAGTCCTGATAATAATTACATTCCTTTCCTAATAATATTAAAGGATCTACCCGCTAAATCCTGTCCCTGCACTAGATTTTTGGCGTTTCGTTCTCAAGCTTCCAAGTTTATTCCGGCAATGACTAACAGGAGGTTCAGAGATCCTTACGGCCTACCTAGAGTGAGCGAGAAGGCCCTTCGGTTTGCTTTAACCAAGGCTCGTAACCAATCTCTGAAGGTGGATATGCCTAAATCCATCTTCTTTGCTCAATTCGAAACCACCCTAAACCCATATAATAGACTGGATGCTGGGCCTTCAATGGCTATTTTTGGAGTCGGATTGACGGGAAGTGAGCTCTCAGACAAGGTCCATGACCTTATGTTACATATTGCTGCAAAGACAGGTATAGCATGGGTTGTTCGGCAGTTCCAGGCTCTGAGTCGGGAGCGTTCTTACCACGAGGGGATGCAGGAAGCACTGGCAAACCTGATCCTATGCAATTCTGGGATGACTACAGAATGCTTAGATGCTTTAGTGCAGAAAGCAATAATTTTGGATGCACCAGAAGTGGAGCCAGTCATACCAGCATTTCCTGCGGCTTAGGAAATGCATGTAAATTTAGTTCTCGGGTACAGAGCTTTCAATGAAAAGCCAATTTTTGTAACATATGCTCTTTTTTATAATATATTATAAACTTTCCAATAGAGATGTGCTTTCATCTGATAAAAATTTGTCTTTATTCAACAAAAATTTGTACTTTTAGGATTAGTTAGTTATCTGTCATTCTCAAATATTTTTAGACTGTACACACAGACCTAGTAAAGGAATATAGTACTTGTAACTCAATTCTTCATGTTCTAATATTTCCGACATTAAATATTATTTAGTTGTATTTCAGAGTCAACTACACACAATTCACATGATGTATACAGTGCACCACAATCACTGTACAACACAATAGCCACCACATGCACCACCACACTAAGCACCATAACTAAGAAAACATGAATAACAGAATGTATAAACTAACATATGATTCCTCCAGATAATGGGCAGCATGTTCTTCTCTTACATTTCTCTCCAATCTTCTAGTTCTAACATCCTTTGTGTTAGGAGGCACTCTGGTGTTCTCAATCCAAAATTTTGAATCTTTTCTATTTGTTCATTTGAAATTGCATCGAATCTTTTAGCCCTCTTATAAGAAACCCATTTCCCACCATTGTAATCGATCTCTTCCCTCTTTTTCTTTGCCTTTTGCAGGTTTCTTGGGTGAACACCTAATACCTTTCCAAGATCTCTCTGGCTGATTCTGTCACTTGTTTCAGAATCTGCACGGCGTGGTACAGACATTGCAAGATAGCTATTCTTGGTTGCTAGGCAGTCATTGCTGGTAGAGAGTTTCACAGTCTGCATGGAGTCCCAGAGGCTCCTTATGATGATGCTCTTGACTTCCAAATCTTTTAATTCTTCACCTATAAATTTTTCCAATGTTTTATTCCTCAAAAACTCAAGTAAAATTTATTTCTTCATGTTATCCTCAATTCATGTTGTCCTCAATTCTTCATGAAAAGACGTTAGCAAATTAAGGACAATACGGCATTTACTGCTTGCACTTCTTGATGAATCGGATCCTTCTGCCAATTCTGTAAGCTCCAATTTTTCCTCTCTTCTTCTTTTCCTCTGGCGTCTTTTTTCAACATTTCTTCTTCCTTGGTTCTTCTTCGTTTTCTCCTATCTGAAATGCCAGTTTGTGGACAGATTACCTCGTTGACATCCATATCCACAATGGATTGGAGCTTGCAACAGGGAGGGAGCTAAAGAACAGGATGTAGGCACAAAACACAAGGGGCCCAAAGAATAGGAATTTGAATTTTAGTTTTGAAATTAGAATTTCCCCACAAATTGGGACTCCATTCTTAAATAATGGCAATTGAGCGGTGTCATAATTATACTTTCATACCACAAAAGTGGCGGATGTACGACCACATTTTGGGGGACAGGGGGGACAGCCGAATTGGAACACCACAGCGTGCTTTCACCCAAACATGGTAAAATGAGACGAGAACAAAAGGTGCAAATAAAACAAAGGAGCATGTGAATGTTACTAGTAAGTTCGTGACAATGAAAATAGTACAAAGGAACTAAAAAGGGCATAGAACACAATAACAGAGTAATGGAAGAAAAGAGGCAATGGACCGAAAAAGGCACGTGAGCCACTCCTCCCATGGGCATTATTCTATCCACTTTCTCTGTATCCTAATGCATCTCCTTTCCTCGAGGGGTTGCTAGCTGCTTGGAGACTCTACGCACTTTGTTTCAGTTCCATCCGATGGCCCACACAGATCCTACAACCAGTTGCTGGTGGATCCCTTTGTGTGACGATCAGGCGGATTGTCCCCTAGTCTCTTTTGTCCATCCTCACAATAGCTGCATGGTATAATGAGACAAGATTGTTGATGTGCAATGTGTTCAAATTGAAGTTCGTCGTCTTTCGTTGGGACCGTGGCATTTGGGAAAAAGTCGCTGCTACTCTTCCTCCACATCCACAAGACTTGCTCCCAGCTCTGGGTGGTTCACGACAGTGTTAACACTAGAGTGGTCAGGTGATGGACCAGAAATGGTCAATTTGAAGTGTTCACTTTAAAATACATATAAAATCAATGGTACAAAATCTATTCGAACCCTTTCTAGGAGTTCATATATGGCAGTCATGGTCCACTAGAAAAATACCTAAAAATATATATACCTCCATTCTTGTAAGTTATGCTCTAGCAAACTCAGGGGGGTCAAGTACTAAAAGCATCATATTTACATAAAGTCAAACTGTCTCAACAAAACGATTTTTTCAAATTTTTCGATTACCATGATATTTTTTTACACAAGAAAGGGAAAACAAAACAGAAAACCACATGTCAATCTGAAGTCTGTGAAGAAAGATAGGGCCATTCAAATATGACAGGGTCAAAACTGTTTTCTGCCTCCTCAGAACCAATTATGGTTCCCAGAAGGCAGTTGTAGTTTAAATACAACAACTTTCACAGCGAAATGCATTTTGAGCTAATATTTGATATATAAGCAACTGACAAGTTCCTCCATCCCATAAAAATGTTGTTTGGCCTTGGATTTGATGTTTGGACTTTCACTTTTGATCTCAATTTTAGGTAACTTGTAATAATGATTAATATTTCTCCATATGGAGCAAAACTTACTCTATGATGTCCTCTAAAAAATCATAGTATGAAAGATCAAAATGATATGAAGCCAATGCAAAAACAAGCTCATTAAAAACGCAAAAGACATGGTCACAAGAAATCAAGAAAGGTTTCTGTACTTGAGCCCATTATTGGTCCACAGGTCCATTTAAAATCAATAACTTTCTTATGTTAATTGACCTCAAGTTGAATTTTGGGATATGAATAGCTTCTGATTTACTTTAATAATGAAAATATTTGTTGATCATAACCTTGAGATTTGGATTAAACTTTATAGCATTAAATTCAAATATGTCTTCTGTGTTTATTCTAGATTTATGCCTCGAGATGTGACTTTGAAAAATCGCATTCTCAAATTGTCCCATGTCATGAAACCAATGCAAAAAAAATCAAAGAAAAATATGGAAGTTTATGACTATAAAAAGTCAAGTTAGACTACTATGTGCAGTTCCACTTGCAGACCATTATTGGTCCATAGGACTGAAAGTTTAAAAATTAATAGAGACAATATTTTAATCAATTTTGATCTCAACTTTAGAATATAGTTTATGCATACAATTCTCTATAGGATAAAATTAATTAGTTAGACGAGCTTGCATAATTTGAGGGCAATGTTTAAGCACAAACAACTGTGAATTTATGGGGTACTTATTCGCCAATTGAATCTACATGGACTTCCACTCACACCTTTCAAAAATTATGTTATTAAAGGTAAGAAACCATGGTATCATTATGGGGACAAAATGGATAAGATTAGTGAGAGATATATGCTCTATACAATTGGTCTAGTTATGGACCATAAATGGTTCATGCTTAATTATATTAGTATCTTTCAAACAATACGTTATTTCAATATGAAAATAGAGAGTTATATTGCAAAGGAAGGCCCGCATTTATGAAAAATATAGTGTACATGAAAGATGACCTACTTGTAACATTATCCTACTAAAACTCTAATGATTTATAGCAGCAATGGATACTAGTAATAGTACCCAACGTTGCTGGGCATAATTTGGGAGCCTGTGTGGACATAAACCTATTCAGCCTAGACTTCTTTTCATAAATATATAATAGAAACCAAGCCCAGTGTTGCTGAGCTATAAAAGGTTTTTGTGCATTTAATACCCTTTCCCTTTCCTTTGCTTTTTGCTCTATCCCGTGTTTCCCTATTTTCCTCATTATCCTACACACTTTCCCTTTTCCTTTTCCTCTTTTTCTTATTTTTCTCACACGTTATCTTTTTTTCTTCTCCCCTTTTTCTTTTTTTTAGCCCCCTTCTCCCTCCCCTTCCCTTTCCCTTTCCCTTTCCCTTTTCCTTTCCCTTCCCATTTCCCTTTTTCTGATAGGCTTTTTCTCTTCCCTTTTTATCTTTTTCCGCCCTTTCTATTTTTCCCTTTACTTTTCCCCTTTCTTTTCATTTTCTCTTTCCCTTTTCCCATGCCCTTTTTTCTTCTCTCTTCCCCACCTTTTCGTCTGGCCCTTTTCTTCCTTTCCCCACCATCTTCCTCTTTATCTTGTGCTCTTTTTCCCATCTCTTTTCCCATTTTTCTCTTCCCTTTTCTTAGTGCCTTTCTTCCCTTCCTCGCTTTCCGCTTCCCTTTTCTTTTTCCTTTCCCTTTCCTTTTCATCCCTTCCCCACCCTTTCGCTTTTCTCCGTGCCCTTTTTTTGCTTTCCCTTTTCTCATTCCTTTTCATTTTCGCTTTCCCTTTCTCTTTTCTTATGCCTCTTTCTATTCACATTTCTCCATCTATTTTATGTGCCCCTTTTCTTTTTTTTTACCATCTTCCTCTGCCTTTTCCCCCTTCCACTTTCCCTATTTCTCCCTTTTTTTTCCCTTTTCCATGCTCTTTTCCCTTCATTTTTTTCCTTTTCTCACCCTTTCCCTCTTCCCTTTTTTTTCGTGCCCTTTTCCCCTTCCACTATTCCTTTTTTTCCATTCCATACTCTCCACCCGTTTCCTGTTCCTCTTTCCCCCCTCCATTTTCCTCATTTTCCCACCATTTCCCTCTTTTTTTTTTCTCGATACCTTTTTCTCTTCCCGTTTCCCATTTCTTTTTCTTTTTCCCCTTCCTGTCCCTTTTCTAATGTCATTTTTCCCTTTCCTTCTCCTCTTTCCTCACTATTTTCTTTCTAACCTTTTCCCTTCCTTTTTTCGATGCCTTATTTTCGCTTCTCTTTCCTCTTTCTTCATCCTTTCCATCTTCCCCTTTTTTGCATGCTCTTTTCCCCTTCTCTTTTGCCCCTTTCCTCGTGCCCTTTTTCTAGGTTCCCTTTTCCAATTTCCATCTCCCTTTTCCTTTTTTCCTTTCC
Organism: Isoetes taiwanensis; assembly: GCA_021234155.1. NCBI lineage: Eukaryota > Viridiplantae > Streptophyta > Lycopodiopsida > Isoetales > Isoetaceae > Isoetes > Isoetes taiwanensis. The sequence continues at coordinate 57,514 of JAJEKV010000490.1, forward strand.
CTTTCCCTCATCCAATGCGCTTTGTTCGTTCCCTTTTCCCGCCCTTTTCCTGTTCATCTTTTCCTCCTCCTTTTCCCACCCTTTCCCTCTTTACCTTTTTTCGATGCCTTTTTATCTTCCTTTTTTCCCTTTCTTTTTCTTTTCCCCTTTCGCTTTCCCTTTTTCCATGCCATTTTCCCCTTCCCTTCTCCTCTTTCCTCACCTTTTCTCTCTAACCTTTTCCCTTCCTCTTTTTGATGCTCTCTTTTCATTTCTCTTTTCCTCTTTCTCTTTTGTGCCTGTTGCCAGTTACAGGTTATTGAAGATGAAAGCCATACTCTTCTGAGTTGCCCTGCTTTTGAGATAGTCTGGAATCATTTTTTGACCTTAGCATTCCATTCCACGCTTTCACAACTTCTCAGAGCACCATCTGTGCATGACTTGGCATTATATATACTTGAGGTTCTAGATAAACGTCGGCAATTACTGAGCCCTCAGTAGTCATTATCTCCGCTTGTCTAGTATCATCATTACTGCAAAGGTTTTTCCCTTGAAAACCATTCGAGGCAGGGGTTTTTTAATCCTAGTAGTAATGATTGTACTAGCCCATTGTATGGGTCCCATGACCTATTGGTCTTCTTGGACGTTAAAAAAAACTATTCTATTCTATTCTTTCTTCACCCTTTCCCTCTTCTTTTTTTTCATATGCCCTTTCCCCATTACCTCAGAATTGAAACAGGTCGCTGGAGGGTGAATGGCGGGCACGGGATCCCCAGGGAGGAAAGGATATGTCAGTGTTGTGAGATCCACGTGATAGAGGATGAGCACCATGCCCTCCAGCAGTGCCCAGCATATGCCCATGTCCATCTTAGATGCTCTGACACACCGCTACATCAGTTACTCGCATCACCTATGGTAGCGCGACTGGGAGCTTACATCCTGCAGATTTCGGCCGTCAGACTTGCTCTTCTGGGGCATGGTATTTGAGAGCCTACTGTTAGGGTTTTTCCTCCCAAGTGGGGGTTTTTTTTATCCCGGTAGTAGGGTTCTACTGTACAGTTACATTGTTTGTTTTTGGTGTTGGGGTTTTTGGATTTTTTGCCTGTTCTCTGCATGTACCGTCTCATAGGCCTCTGGCCTCCGTGGACGTTAAAATAAACTTCCTTCCTTCCTTCCTTTCCCTTTTGCCCTTCCCCTCGTGCCCTTTTTCCAGGTTCCGTTTTCTCCTATCCATCTCCCTTTTTCTTTTTTTTCTTTCTCTTTCTCTTTCCCTTTTCCCATGCGCTTTGTTTGTTCACTTCTTCCCACCCTTTTCCCTTACTTTTTTTCTCCTTTTCCCACTCTTTCCTTCTTCCCCTTTTTCCGTTGCCCTTTTCCCTTCCCTTCCTCCCTCTCTATTTCTATTCTTTTTTTCATTTTTCCCATGCCATTTTTCCTTCCCTTTTTCTTTTTCTTTGTCCTTTTCATCTTCCCTTTTTTTCCAAACCCCTTTTTCCCTTCCCTTTTCCCTTTTACCTGTGCCTTTCCTCCCCTTTCCTTTTCCTTTTCCCTTAAGAGATCAAATTATAACTAATCACGATAGTGGGAAGTCTTGCTATAAATCTTGGCTTTCAGTTTGAATCAAATGATCTCAGCCATTTAAATTAGGGCTTTGATCCATTCAATACAGTATAACATCTATATATAGTAATAAAAGCAAAATGTAGTTTGTGCAGAGCATCTCGGCCGTCAATTTCTTTTCCCACAACTTTCATTTTGGACCGTCAGATCATGACTATTCTTATTGTAACCTCTATGTCGACCTCTTCTTAGGCGTTGCGGTTATTGAGGAGTCTGGTAGATTTCTAGGATGCACCATTCCGGCTGGGTGATTCTTGCTCACGGCTTTTCCAGAGCATCAATTTTCCTGCCCTCAAATCGCTTCCTTTGGGATCTTTTTTCCTTGCTCTTGCATCATTTTCGCTTCCATAGCCTCATTCCTTTTCTAGGCAAGGGTAATTAGAGTACATCTCTAGGTCCGTCCGAAATTGTTTGCCAAATACGTTTCTCATTTCCGGTAGCATGCTATACAAGGTTTTGGATTTCTTGCAATGGAGCTTTGGGAGCGGCCATGACTGAAGATAAGAGCCATTTTCTGTCCACGGTTCCTTCTTCTTTTGGGCATGGCATATATGGTTTCGACAGCAGCACCTTTTATGGTAACAAAAGTCGATTTGGCTCGCCCTTACCCGGCTACATTCTTACGCGGTCTCGGGGATTGTGGTACGTGGATCGGCGCCTTCAACAAGCTCTTTCGCAAGTTTAGGTTTTGTTATATCTTTGGATTTTTCAAGCATCAAAGAAGGGGTTAAACTTGCCCAAAGAAGAATTTCAGGTATTGTGTGACTTGATTTACGGTTTCCAAGTTTGCTCACCTCCATAAGGTATATTTGTTATCTGCAAAAATTGAACCCATCCGCTTGGCATATCATGTTTGAATCTGAGTAATCCATCTGTTATTCAACATTTGATCTTTGGCAAAGCAATGCTTTGATTTATTGTCATATGTTCTTGGCTTTTCGAACTTTTCTAAAGCTCTATCTTATGGCGTTCTTTTTATTGATTTGATGTAGAAGCTTACGCGTTTCTGCATCCTCTCACAATTTCTTGGATCCGGTTAAAAATTTTAAATCATATTCCCTACCCAAAAAAGCAAATCCGCTGGAAATCTTCTAATCTTTTGGAAACTTGGACAAATCCGGTGTTACATTGTAAGTTTTGAAACCTTTTCAAGTTCTAAATTTTTGTAAGCACTCATTCCGGCAACATGACATATATTGTTTAGGTTTATTGAGTGGAGCTTTGGGCGACCATGCACGAAAGCATTGACATCTTTGTTCGGACTCGACTTCTAAAGCGTGGTGAAGATCCGAATTGGAAAGGAACCACTTTTTAGCTGCGATTTTCTTGTGGTTTATAGCTCATGCCTTCACCTTTTGGTCGAGCGGTCGCGGAAAAAGCAATGGATGCTATTCTGACCGGAGATCTCCACCATCGATGGCATTGCCATAGCTTCTCTGTTGCACTCTTTTATTCTCATATATTGGTTGCCCTTACGCATCGTTGGCGGATCCGAAATTGATCTCTCTATATATGCTCGGGGAACTTCGATTTGCGAATGTCAATGCCTTTGTTGTGCGAGATAATAAGTCGGTCGGTACTTCATAAAATTGCATCTTTTATTTTAAAAAGGGTTCTTGTTGATGGTCTTGCCATTTTATTATCAAAATGATTGTATTTGTATGTTGCAAGAGCCTACATTTGAAGCATGAAAGGGCTGATTATTTAGAAAGTAATGAATTAGGGAACAAAACGCATCTCAAAATTTGTCCTTTTTGTTGTTATTTGTAACATGCTTGAGCAAAGCGAGATAGTCCTTGACAATGTAAAGCATGACGGGATGAGATTCTAATTTTTTTTCTTAAATTCTTATTGCGGACTACGGATAGACTTGGGAATATAATGGATGGAGATGAAGATTTGAAGGTTGAGACTCTTTGCCAAGGTACAAAGATTCATATAGTGGGCATTGTAATGCATAGGATCTCATTCGGAGGCAAAAGAAAGATATGAGATATATTCAAAGTTATCTGAAGCTTCGGCAATAGAGTCGGAACTTCGTTAATAGCATTCAAAAGGTTCCTTGACCTCGCGGGTGATAAGCTAACAGGAAAAGCTTATGCAGAGGCCTTTATTCCCAACTCCCTGCGTTAAGAAGCATGCCAAATACGTTTCTCATTTCCGGTAGCATGCTATACAAGGTTTTGGATTTCTTGCAATGGAGCTTTGGGAGCGGCCATGACTGAAGATAAGAGCCATTTTCGTCCCACGGTTCTTGCTTCTTTTGGGCATGGCATATGTGGTTTCGGCAATGGCAGCACCTTTTATGGTAACAAATTCGGATTTGGCTCGCCCTTGCCAGCTACATTCTTACGCCCGGTCTCGGAGATTGTGTGGCGTGGATCGGCGCCTTCAACCACGCTGTTACGCAAGTTTAGGTTTTTGTTATATCTTTGGATTTTTCAAGCATCAAAAGAAGGGGTTCGCTTGCCCAAAGAAGAATTTCAGGTATTCTGTGACTTGATTTATGGTTTCCAAGTTTGCTCACCTCCATAAGGTATATTTGTTATCTGCAAAAATTGAACCCATCCGCTTGGCATATCATGTTTGAGTCTGAGTAATCCATCTGTTATATCAACATTTGATCTTTGGCAAAGCAATGCTTTGATTTATTGTCATGTGTTCTTTGCTTTTTCCGAACTTTTCTAAAGCTCTATCTTATGGCGTTCTTTTTATTGATTTGCGGTAGAGCTTACTGCGTTCCTGCATCCTCTCACAATTTCTTGGATCGAGTTAAAAACTTTTAAATCATATTCCCTACCCAGCAAGCAAATCCGTCTGGAAATCTTCTAATCTTTTGGAAACTTGGACAAATCCGGTGTTACATTGTAAGCATTGAAAGCTTTTCAAGTTCTAAATTTTTGTAAGCACTCATTCCAAGCAACATGACATATATTGTTTAGGTTTATTGAGTGGAGCTTTGGAGCGACCATGCACGAAAGCATTGACATCTTGTTGGACTTAGAAAGCGGTGAGAAGATCCGAATTGGAAAGGAACCACTTTTTAGCCTGCGATTTTCTTGTGGTTTGTAGCTCATGCCTTCGTTTTTGGTTGAGCGGTGCGGAAAAAGCAATGGATGCTATTTCTGACTTGGAGATCTCCACCATCGATGGCATTGCCATAGCTTCTCTGTTGCATTCTTTTATTCTCATATATTGGTTGCCCTTATACGCATTGTTGGCAGATCGAAATGGGCCGATCTCTCTATATGCTCGGGGAACTTCGATTTGCGAATGTCCAATGCCTCTGTTGTGCGGATAATAAGTCGGTCGGTACTTCATAAAATTGCATCTTTTTGTTGCAAAAGGGTTCTTTTTCGATTGGTCTTGCCATTTTATTATCCAAAATGATTGTATTTGTATGTTGCAAGAGCCTATCTATTGAAGCATGAAAGGGCTGATTATTTAGAAAGTAATGAATTAGGAACAAACGCATCTCGAAATTGTCCTTTTATTGTTATTTGTAACATGCTTGAGCAAGCAGATAGTCCTTCAAACAATGTAAAGCGCGGACGAGGGATGAGATTCTAATTTTTTCCTTAAATTCTTATTGGAGACTACGGATAGACTTGGGGATATAATGGATGGAGATGAAGATTTGAAGGTTGAGGCTCCGCCAAGGTACAAAGATTCATATAGTGGGCATTGTAATGCATAGAATCTCATTCAGAGGCAAAAGAAAGATATGAGATATATTCAAAGTTATACGAAGCTTCGACAATAGAGTCGAACTACGGTTAATAGCATTCAAAAGGTTCCTTGACCTCGCGGTGATAAGCTAACAGGAAAAGCTTATGCAGAGGCCTTTATTCCCAACTCCTAGCGTTAGAAGCATGCCAAATCGTTTCTCATTTCCGGTAGCATGCTATACAAGGTTTTGGATTTCTTGCAATGGAGCTTTGGGGGCTGGCCATGGTGAAGATAAGAGCCATTTTACGTCCGGTTCTTGCTTCTTTTGGGCATGGCATATGTGGTTTCGGCGCCGAACACCTTTTATGGTAACAAAAGTCGGTTGGCTCGCCCTTGCCGGCCTACATTCTTACGCCCGTCTCGGGGATTGTGGGCGTGGATCGGGCGCCTTCAACAGCTCTTACGCAAGTTTAGGTTTTGTTATATCTTTGGATTTTCAAGCATCAAAGAAGGGTTCGCTTGCCCAAAGAAGAATTTCAGGTATTGTGTGACTTGATTTCACGGTTTTCAAGTTTGCTCCGTCCATAAAGTATATTTGTTATACGCAAAAATTGAACCCATCCGCTTGGCATATCATGTTTGAATCTGAGTAATCCATACGTTATTCAACATTTGATCTTTGGCAAAGCAATGCTTTGATTTATTGTCATGTATTCTTTGCTTTTTCGAACTTTTTCTAAAGCTCTATCTTATGGCGTTTTTTTATTGATTTGCGGTAGAGCTTCATTGCGTTCACGCATCCTCTCACAATTTCTTGGATCGAGTTAAAACTTTTTAAATAATATTCCCTACCCACCAAGCAAAAGCCGTGCGGAAATCTTCGATCTTTTGGAAACTTGGACAAATCGATTGTTACATTGTAAGCATTGAAACCTTTTCAAGTTCTAAATTTTTGTAAGCACTCATTCCAGCAACATGACATATATTGTTTAGGTTTATTGAGTGGAGCTTTGGAGCGACCATGCACGAAAGCATTGACATCTTACATTGGGATTTCGAAAAGCGGGTGGAAGATCCGAATTGGAAAGGAACCACTTTTTTAGCTGCGATTTTCTTGTGGTTTGTAGCTCATGCCTTCACGTTTTGGTCGAGCAGTGCGGAAAAAGCAATGGATGCTATTTACGACTTGAGATCTCCACTATCGATGGCATTGCCATAGCTTCTCTATTGCACTCTTTTATTCTCATATATTGGTTGCCCTTACGCATTGTTGGCGGATCACGAAATGGGCAGTCTCTATATGCTCGGGAACTTCGATTTGCGAATGTCCAATGCCTTTGTTGTGCGGATAATAAGTCGGTCGGTGCTTCATAAAATTGCATCTTTTGTTGCAAAGGGTTCTTGTTCGATGGTCTTGCCATTTTTATTATCAAAATGATTGTATTTGTATGTTGCAAGAGCCTACCATTTGAAACATGAAAGGGCTGATTATTTAGAAAGTAATGAATTAGGGAACAAACCTGCATCTCGAAATTGTCCTTTTTGTTGTTATTTGTAACATGCTTGAGCAAGCAGATAGTCCTTGACAATGTAAAGCGACGAGAATGAGATTCTAATTTTTTTCTTAAATTCTTATTGCAGACTACGGATAGACTTGAGGAATATAATGGATGGAGATGAAGATTTGAAGGTTGAATTTGCTGCCAAGGTACAAAGATTCATATAGTGGGCATTGTAATGCATAGGATCTCATTCGGAGGCAAAAGAAAGATATGAGATATATTCAAAGTTATCGAAGCTTCGGCAATAGAGTCGAGAACTTCGGTTAATAGCATTCAAAAGGTTCCTTGACCTCGCGGTGATAAGCTAAAGGAAAAGCTTATCACGAGAGGCCTTTATTCCCAACTCCTGCGTTAAGAAGCATGCCAAAGAAGAAGCGGTGGGGAGAAGGAAAGGAACAAATGCATGCACTCATGTGCATATGCTTGTTACCCGCATGTTGGAATGACATCCTCCTGCCCTACCTTTCATTTTCCAATGATGGTAGTCGCGGAAACAGGAGGCTAGCAAAAGCGCCAAGGGCTTGCTCATGGGGCAAGCCAGCCCACCGATTTGATGCAAGGGGATAAAGGCAAATTTTCTGCATACGGGTTAGCCTAGAAATCATGTAAGAACTACGGCCAAAGATTCATGAGTTAATTTAATGTATTTTATGGATGTTCCTTGTATAGCTTAATGCGCATCTTACTGGGTTCTTTGCTTCAAGCATTTTTGGCCAAGCATCGCATCTTCCTTTTCCAATGTGCTTTTTTTGCGGTGCAGCGAACAAGTAAGTTCAAGTATTTCTTTCTTTTTGTGGTCTTGTTTGAATTTTAACTGCCATGTTCATTCGTACTTTTTCTTTGTAGATTCTCCTAAGGGTTTCCTCTCTTCCTTTTATTTTCTTAAGGAAATGAATGCTTCTTTGTTTACTCCATAAACCACGGCGGCATCAATAAATCCTTAATCTTGATCTTGTGACTATTCATAGGAAATGGTTAGCATTGTGTATCATTGTTATGGAGGCAATAAATGGTGGTGACTTGCATATCTCTGTTACTATGCCATCAATCGAGGTAATGTTAGGTTGCGATCCAACATAAGAATTTGGATGATTATTGTATGTTAATGTGAAGAAGATAGTGTACAACTTCACGCGCTAACATTATGCATGAAATGTTTCTGAGGTTGGCACGGTTGGTGGTGGCACACAACTTGCTTCTCAAGCAGCTTGTTTGGGATTTGCTTGGAGTGAAGGGGGTCTAATAATGAGATGCACAGCAAGAATGCACAAACTTTGGCAAAGGTGGTGGGTGGTGGAGTTCTTCTTTGAAGAACTTTCTCTTATATGCTGCTCTTCTTTGCATGCCGGCTTATGAAAAGCCAATGAGGTATAATGCCCAAGTAGAAATATTTAACTGCAGAAGGTACCAACAATCCCAAAGGCAAGGCTTCTGAGTCGGTTTTCCTCTTGATGTAAAATCGCAAAGGCAGACCATTGGGTTTCTCCCTTCGGTTTTGGCAATTGAGATTTTTAAGGAGGCTCTTGTAAAGACATTATGTTCATACTAATAATAAATTGTCAACTTTCACTTGGGATACAAAAATCAAGTTGGCTATGCGATACCGCCTTTGATTGATGGGATGGAACACCTAGACTCTCAGTTTTCTCCTTGCACCACGCTATCCCGGTATGCATACATCAATCTTATTACAACGAGATAAAAGCAATTGGAATTGCAAGAATTTTGTCTGGTCATTGCCTTCACCATCTTGAGTGGGGTTGGGGCTCTCCTTCGGTAAAGCTAGAAGACATCTAGGAACACATCGCTCCATGCTACAAGCTAGGGGATATATATGTGGCGACCTTAGTTACGTGCATGTATCGGAGATGTGAAATTTTAAAAGATGCTCTCAAAATGTTCCATCGGTATTTGCCATAGAAATGTGATTTCTTAAAATAGTATAAGCGTGGCGTGTGTTCATTCGGATTTCAAATCATTGCATTGTGTTGGAATATCAGTTGATATTGCTTGTGTTAATATATAGTATAAATCACGGGTATTCATTCCACAATCACAACAAAAGAACTTTACTAGGCTTGGACATTTTATTATTCTTTTGTTTCATTAGTAGGTGATTGCAGATGTCTCAATTCAATTCAAACTTAAAAAAAATTACTGAGATTAACCCAGGTTGAGGAATATCTATAGTTTAAATAAGTAGACAAAAGAATGTTACGCTTTTGCATTTTTCTTGCAGACCAATGGCAAATATATAATATTTTGTGAACCAAACAATAATAAGGGAGCAAACATGTATACAATATTTGTGAACCAAACATGTATACAATGTGAACCAAACAATAATAAGGTGATGTTACATGCAAACATGTATGATACAAGAGAACATTCGTAGATACAAGAGAATATTCCACACGTTCGTGGATCAATTCAACTGGAATGTCAAGTCTTTTAAGGTATATCTTCTTCGAAGCATTGGTTATCTTGCATGGTTCCATCGAGCTTGGCAAAAGAGCCATTTACAGACCCTCCCTATTCAATTTCCTGGACATATCAACATGGGAGATATTTGTAGACAAATAGCAAACGCGTCAACAAATCCTTCCCGGAACTAAGGAACGGCCATATATGTCCAACTACATGCTATAAACCATGAAATTTAATCCCAATGAAATGTCCAACTACATGCTATAAACCATGAAATTTAATCCCAACGAAAAGCCCAGCAACGCTGGGCACTTTTTCTAGTTATAATATAAGATACCAGTTTTATACTAGTAAAAAATAACCATGTTTCTCTGTATCTTTTTGCAAGAAAGCCACACAACCTACATAAGGGACCTATATATATGTCCCTTGTCATATTTTGAACTATTTGAAAGGCTTATATGGAGAAATATAGCATGTTCTCTACAAAGCTGAGAAAGACGCATCAAAGGTAATACGATTTAATTTTTTATTCTTATACTTAAGCTTCACGATCTTCACTTTCATTCATCAATAAACATCATTAGCTAATAAGTAATGAGTTTTTAGCCTATAATTTTGGAATTAACTCAAATCTTTAACCTCTAATGTGTTAATCCTATGGCTGTACATCATTTTTAAATCTAGTTAATTGCATGGTCAAACTCTAATTACACTATATGCAAGTTGATGGAGTAATTTTCTATGTAGATATAAGCAGAATGCAATATTTGTTACCCTCGTGATACTTACAGGTGATGATTTTGGAGCATTTTAACATAAAAGTTTGTCCTAAATTCTGTATAGGAAATTCTCTTTTAGATTTTGAAGTTGATATAACTTATGAACACTCCAAAAAAATATAGGATTGTACTTCATATAGTTAAGAAACCATGGCCACAAGAACTAAGCCAAAACTTGTAATAATAAGAGAGAAATAATTCATAAACCGCAAGTAGCATTCTTGAACAAAATAGGGTTTGCCGGCTCCCACGGATGTTAGATGATAGCAACCAAAACTGAAAACATACAAATCAATGTGTTCTATCATAAATAGACAAATACTTCCAATTTTAGCAAGATTTAGGCCTGTTTATGCTAGGAAAACCCAAGAATGCAGTTTTGGACTGTTGCAGAAACTGTCAAATTCTCTAATATTTGAACAATCACTACAACATATAGGGAAGTTCATTGGTCTTGAAATTCTCAAAGGCCATTAAGAATCAAGTAAAGATTGATATGGTGGCAATATATCGCGAAATTGAAACTTCTATTTTCAGATATACTGGTTTAAGTGGCAGTGGGTCAACTGGACCAATTCTGGTCCATGGACCAGGAATGGATCCCAGGACCACTCTAGTGTTAAGGAGGAGCACCTGGTGCACTCGATATATGTGATCCTTCTTTATCCTGAAGTGTTGCTGCCATTGCTAAAGTGGCATTTAGTTATCCCTGAGCCTCATCAGAAAGCAGTCTGGCGATGGGTATGGGATAAATTGCTCCATCCTAAGCTATCTATCTTATGGTGGCAGATCATTCATAGATGCGTGCGGGTAAACACTGTTGTTCATAGATTTCGTCCAGCAATCTTTGTGATATGCCCTTTTTGCATGCAGAGAAATGAGATAATTGAGCACTGCTTTTTCTTGTGTCACTATATTCGACTTGCTTGGCAATGGCTTTTGAGCCTTTGCCGTTGTGTCTTGAATAGTTAGCAGGTCCTATTGTCAGTCTATCCTAGTTCTTGGGACAAGTTGGCAAAGAGGGCTTTCCACTTAGCATCAGTTTGGATCATCTGGTCCATCTGGAAGAGACGAAATCTCCTTATCTTCAAGGAACAGGTCTTTTCAGATATGCATGTGCTTAGCGATGCCCGTAGTCACATTGTAAAGGTGTACAAGTGTTCTTCCTTAAAGGATGACGTCAAGAGTGTCATTTGAGAGCGCTATCTTCAAATTCAGACTTATTCATAGTCAGTTGTGCCCGTGGTGATATGTATTCTCTACTTTTCTGTGTTATGTATGTGGTGGGTAGTGTTGCTCTAGTGGACATTTTCTCCACTGGGTTTTGAGTTCCCCATGTACTCTTTGTATTCTTTTGAGTAATAAAGGTCCACGTTCATAAAAAGGGGGGGGGGCACGTGAGTAAACGAGAAAATGAAGCAAACATAGATAACAATGGGCATGATAGAACGAATAAGTATGAAAATGAATAAATAATAGCTTGCGAGTTGACTAAACAAATGGGTCAAATGAAATAAATGGGATACAAATAAAAAAGGACCAAAGAAAAAAGTGTGATATTTCAAGAGCAATTAAAAACAATTGAGAAAGTAGACCTAGCGAGGAAAAAGAGACTACTGGGGCTAATGGCTAAATAGGGTAAGATGAGACAAGAATAATAGATGCAAAAGAAGCAAAGGAGCAGGTGAACACCCAATAGCAAGTGTATAAGGATGCAAATAGTATATAGAAACCTATACGGCATGAAAGATAAGAAGTAAAAATACCACCATCGCAATCATTGCGATCAACAGAGCAACAAAGTTGAAAGTGGAAAAATAAGAATTAGATGGAGCCCAGGTGTAGACAAGAAGTAGTCTAGCAAAAGGAACAAATAAGGACCATGGATGGATGTGGGGGATGAATGTAGAGCACTGAGGTTGTGGCTAATGTAGGAACATGGACAATTAGAATCAAAAGGACTGATCATGATGGAGCAAACAAAGCAATGTCACAAATTGAATGCGAGAGAAAGAATGACAAGGAGCTATGTCATCCATAATAAAGAATCTCCAATCCCCATATAAATGAAAAAGAGTACACTTAAAAGGCCTCTAGAATGGATTTTTTAATGCAAACCCATGTAATACGACCATAAAAAACCAAGCATAAGAAGTAATCTCAATGAGCTAGATATCCACATGAGCAGCAATGTTTAAGAAAAGATCAAAATGTGTCAATTTGTGTAGGCTAAAAAAATGGACAAATGTAGCCCTTCGGGGCATGGTCTAGTGTTAGGACCTTAAATTGCCACTCTCCAAGGCATGGGTTCAAGTATGATCAACATCGGTCTAGTAATGGGAACTTTAAAAATCCATTGCCCCCTGAGGGATGCACCTATCATATAGGAGGTATCTCATGTGCGTACAAGGGGTTGTTAAAAACCCCCTTGTGTACGCCTTAAAAATCTGCCAAAAACCCCCATTTTAGCCATATATTGTATGATAATCACCTATAAAGACCCTCCAAAGTAAGAGGATATATGTATTGATCAAGTAAAAAAAAAAAAAAAAAAAAAAAAAACCATTTTAGGTCATTCACCTAGATTGTATGGCTAAAACTATGTGAACCTCCCTTGCGTTGCCCGAGGCTACGGGTTCAAGTATAATCAACGAGTCCTGTGGTACAGACTTTAAACCTACCATATGTACTAGACAATCACATGCAAAGTAGCTCCTAGCATAAGGTATTGCGGTTAGGTAATAGATTGGCTTCTATATATGATATATAGAATGTGATGTAGCTACCGTACTCGTAATGTGATGTTGAATAGATTGACGTCCTTCAAGAAAAAATAATGTGCAAATGTCCGCAACGTTGACGATGGACCAAATTAATGCAATGAAGACAAGGGGTTCTTTAAACCAACCATGGGGCCAATGCATTATCATCAAATTGACTATCACATCTGCATGTAATACACACAACGAATCAAATGAAACAATGTGAAGCGAGTACCACAAGCAACCTATACAAAGATGGACCAGCATGTAAAATATAAGGAATGGGACCAAATATGGACGATAAAGAAGAAACAACATAAAGGGAATCATAAACAAGAATATAAAGAAGCCTAATACATAAGCTAATAAAACCCAAGAAAGCTATAAATAGGATTTATTCCACGATCAATTGTTCGATCATGTATTGAAATCCCTGATAAAAGAGGAACACAAATAAAGATGTAAGAAATATGAAGTAAAAATTGAAATTAACTAGAAGACAATAAAAATTTGCAGGAATGAAAAAACTTAGCAATAGAAAGAACAATAATGCAAAATTAATGCAGATAAATAATAAACAAAACTTGCAAGAGTCAAATAGACCAAAATCTAGCAATAAGAAAAGATCCAAACAACCAACGAAAAAGCCAAGGGAAAATGCATGAAATACAAGTACCACAAAAAAACAAGAGAAATAAAAGATGATAGTTACTCTTCTACTTTTTGAATAATCTGGTTCAGTTGACCCTTCACAGATGTGCAAGACGCAATGGGTGGATGGCATCCTTGACGATGGAATAACAACCTCACATATTGTTCTATGCCAGCCAACTATGTCGTTTATCTCTCTCTATTGTTATTTTGAGAATCAAAGGGGCTTCACCCTGTAGAACCGGTCAAAACCACGTATATGAATGGGAGGGGGTGTTGTTTAATCTTTTTTTATATGTATACTAGGAGTCATAGAGGTTTTTAGATGTTGTTCTCGTTATAGAACCATCAGAAAGGGGTCAAGTTTGCTTATCAAAAACATGTATATTAGGGGTCTTTTGGCTACCCTATGCATGCAGGTGGCATCCTGTATAAAGAAAATGGACCCTTTGGGTTGAGGACTAGGGTGTTAATCAACCTCATGGAGTTTGGGCTAGGGTAGGAATAGCCTCATGTGTTGCATGTGCTTGTCATGGATGATGATGATGATGATGATGATGATGATGATGATGATGATGATGATGATGATGATGATGATGATGATGATGATGATGATGATGATGATGATGATGATGTTACCCTTCAAGGTGTGGCTTATTATGCTTTTATTGTATTTGTGATGTTGGGTGATGATATTGTACACGCTTTTGCAGTATAGATCGATCCAGGGGAGGAATGGCTAATGGCCTTGGTAATGGCACCTCTCTATCCTTGACTCAACAATTGCTCATTATAAGTAGTTTGATTTAGATGTAGGGCCCTATGTCGGCAATGGCGAGTTGGTGAGGTGAAGGAAACTCATATGCCTATATGATCGGGCATCGTATAGATCTAGGAGACATCACAGACATGATGTAGGAGACATCATAGACATCAAATAAAGTGCTAAAAGTCACCAAATGAGTCTTTAATTCATACTATGAGTTGTTTTTTGTCATCAAAGAACTTGCTCATAAAAACATTCTCCTATTCATCTTCTTGATTTGTTGGGCCTCTTTTTCTCTTCTTTCCTGAGCCTCTACTAACTTATTAAAGAAATCCTAAGGTGATTGGTATGTTGGCCTCCCTTTCCTCTATCTATTGTCCTTCACCTGCTAACCTAGACTCATTGTCTCTCACATGTTTAACCTTCATAATTGAATTATGATGCCCAACAAAACCACCAGCTCGCTGCAACTCGCGGTTTATGCCCATCTACTGGAACTTTGAAAATCCTCAGAACCCCCTACAAGGACTCACTATGTTTGCCAACGCAATCATCAAATTATAAATGTTATGGATTTTGTCATTGGGGTTTTGTAAGGACCGATACCATCTTTGCATATACAACTTGACAACATTGATGAATTGAAGGATATTAACATGAGGTAAAAGCATGATTTTATTAATTGGAGAGAATAACCCGATTTTGAGAATTTTGACCTCAGCTAATCTAGTCAAGTTGAAGTATTTTCTCCTACTTCGAAAGCACGAGTATCCATCAAAATTATTAATTGCCACCGAAGTATTTCGTGGCCCACCCACCACTATAATTGATGGTACATATATACACCATTATTATGTGCATGATACTCGTATGTTCTCTCAATAATTTCATGGGTATAAATATAACCGCACTTGAGTGCAGGAGGCATTCATTGCCATGTCTCGGTGTTTAGAATCTGCTATTGATAGAGCTCTGTCTCTTGCTCGAGCTGAAAATATCGACTCGATCATTCCTGCAGTTACCACCATGTTGTTATCCATCTCGTATGGCTTCCAGAACGCAACGCCTATAAGATTAACGCGTGGTCACGACGAGTAGTCCGATGAGTGACTACTGTAATTATTGTGTACTTTAGGTGTATCCATCATCTATTCATGGCCAGCTTTTCTTTTCAAGATTTTGTTGAAGTGGCCACCACTACCTTAAAAGTGAAGGAGCTTAAGGACGAGAAGCAGTTTCTTTTTATACACGAAGAGCCATGGTCTAAGTTCATGGAGGTTGTAAATAAGTCGGCAAGATGTAAACTGGCATGCAACATGAGGAACTACCCGATAAGCCATCCAAGATTTTTTTAACAAAACATTCTTCAGGTACTTTTGTGGCATGAATAATGTGGAGGTCCTCCAAATGAACGAGATTTTGGAGGGCAAAGTTTTTGTGAAGGTGCAATCTGGATATACCGGTCGTCATGACATCAAGCAGAGGGCCTTAGACCTCAGAACGCTTATATTGATGCAGGTGAGATGCTATCATATGCCAACTGTTTGTTAGAAAAACAATACGATAAAATGGAGGAGCTTGTGACACATTTTCCTGAGCTCAATGAACAGAGGCTGCTTGATATAACAGGTATGGATTTTGATTATATTAACTATAACAAGGATCATGTCCAAGGAAATCTTTCGAGTGCCTTTTTAGATGTTATTCTCGCTATATTGAAGCCAGAGGAAGCAAAGAAATTGAAGGAAAAGAGGAACATCGTGCAAGCAGTCACGAAATCAGGTATACTTATATGGGGACAGGTGTGAGAAAATGCGATTCTGGTTTTTATTGACATGCACAGCTTTAACACTGTCTGTAAGGTTAAGAAATATACCGATCTGTTCGGCAGGATTGCAGGCATGACAACTGCAAAGGCGTATCACATCATCATATTTCTGAGATCCGTCCACTTGCCAAATTGCTTGTACAGCTTAAGTCAGGTTCATGGGAAGTTCTCATGTATCCTTGGGGGCTTATGAGGAACAGGACTGGGTTAGCAAGAAAATGGTTAAGGAATTCCAGTATTATATCAGCCATACTTCTATCAATAGAAGTGAGGCGCGTATTTTCCCTGGGCAGTTCAAGTTGGAGCTCTGTCTAACTCAGTCGACCAATGCACCTAAAGGCACACCTCTGCCAAAATATCCAATTATAGGTAACGAGGAGGTGGACATGAAAACCAAAAAAAGATATCAGGGGTACTTCACAGGTAAGCCCAAGTTCACTTGGGCAAAGTTCTATGGAAGGGGACTTTGACCTTAAAGTCAAGCAAAAAAATTATACATATACGCCATGGTTAAAGGGTTGGTCTCTGACGACAGTTGTGTTCTTGATTTCTTCTCTGTCGAGACAGCTTCTAGGGTGGCACTGATGCAACAGAAACCTAATGTTGCCTTTGAGTATGACGACAAGGTGTGCAGGTTTTTAAGATATTTCTTTGAGACATTAGAGAAAATGGCAAGGCCTATGTGCGAAGAGGAAGAAGAAATTTCTAAGAATGATGAGCCTATCAATGCAGACATGCCGGACATTAAAATAACTCAGGAGACGGACCTTAGTAAAATGGAAGAGATCCTGGATAAGTTGGATGAGAAGGGGTTCGAATAGAGGCTAGAGGAAACTTGGGCATTGCTAGAAAAGACAGAAAAGGCCCCAGCTTCTCTTGAGCCTACCTTCGAAAAGCTCGAAGTACTTAACAAGAAATTTGAAAGTGCCTTGCCACTGATAACTTGGATGCTCTTTAAATAAAATCCTACTTTTGAGTACTTAGGTACTTTTGATGCCATCTCTGAATCTGAAAACCCAAAAAACAGCCATGGAAGGAAGGAAATGAAACTTGTCGTTGGCACAGAGTTCTCTATGGCATTGGAAGATGAATTGTTTGATATGGAATGCTGAAATCGTGTGCAACATTTAGCTATGCAATGGACGTTGCGATTCTGGACATTACAGGATATTCTGAAATGGATTTGTCTCAGAGGGTTGCCATCGGAAAAGAAGACGCCAAAAGAATGGCTGCGGAGCTAAGCATTAATCCAGATTCTGTAAAAGAAACCCAGTAAAAGCGCCTCAGTGATTAATTTTAGCATTTCTGGTTCTTGGACATATATATATATATGTATATATATATGCTATTGTCATAGCAACCTTCCCAATGCAGGATCTATAATCATGATACTTACTAAAACATGCTAACTTCTAGGAATATGGAGATAATCTAACAAATTTTGATAATCATAAAAAATAACGAATAAAATAGAACCCTATAAAATAGCATGATGATGGCGTTCTGGACTAGTCCTAAGATTTATTAATCCCGACTCCAAGTGGGAAAAGCTGGTACCTGCCACCGTCACAAGACGAACACGTGTGTTACAGTACGGTGCGGCATGTGGAAGACAGGTGTCAATGCTTTTTATACAACCCCCCTTGCTATCGGTGTCGAGGAATCTAGGGAAATCTAGGTCTAGTCCCAATCATGCATGCCTAATGTTTCTTAAATAGAACCCACAAATTTTCTTAATGACTCTTTATGAGGCGACACAAAGAAAATAAACAAATCGAGAACAAGAATATTATAAGCGATTATTTCACCTCCCATTATGACAAGCCCAATAACCGAATATATAAATAATCGACACGATTATCATTGAGTAGGTGTCCGGTTCGTCCTCTACTTCCATAAAACTAGATTCTCCGGTTCCTCCACCATCTTATAATCCATCCAGATGTAATTTTGAGTATAGAAGGAAATAATTTTCAGAATGCGGAAGAAAATAATTAAGCATGCCAATACCTTATATTTTGCGATTATTGCATCGAGTCCTTTGGAAAAAACGGATTTTCGGTTTGTTGTTGCTTAGAGAAATCCTTGAGCCACAAAAGCAGGGCTAGCAAATAACTCGTGTGCAAACACCGACCTATATATCGAGCAAAATTCTTTGAAATCAGGGCCTTATAAGCCCGATTTTATCAATTAGGGCAACAAATCCATGCTACATATAAATGGATAATCAACAAAATTGCAGATAATACCTTAGCTTTGTGGATGCCGCGACTTGTAAAAATCTTTTCGGGCAGACAAATCCCGGTTTTGTGAGATAATTTAGTGTGCGGACCCAAGCCTATATCTCGAATGCAAATCCGAAAATCGAGGGCCATATAGGGCCGATTTTATCAAGTCTGGCACCTTAGAATCCATGCCTCTTATCAATAGATAATCAACAAAATTTCATATTATACCTTAAAGCTGGTTTTGTAGAAAGCAGTTTTGAAAAAAATCCTTGGAGGCAGCAAAACCGGGCTGGCAAATAACTTCAGTACAGACCCAAGCTTATGAAATCCGGGGATCCGGTCCTTATATGGCCGATAATATCAATCCGCAAACATAGAGCCCACCGATTACAATGTCGCCCGGTCGTGACTTACGCCCTTTGTTTGTTACGCAGCGACTTATTTCAACCAATCAGGCCCCATATAATCCAATTTAGGCGGTTCCATAAGGTAAATTGTTCCATGCTATTTCCCTTTTTTTTCTAAAAAAATTTACCAACATACTATAGATCCTTCCATATTATAAAGTTGCTTGATGGTTTTGAACATTGGTGTTAAAATCACCATATGTAAAGTAGAACGAATACCCGGATAATTACCCATTAACTTGTCTCGGGCCTTCTAAAATCGTTGTTGTTTATAGCCGATATGTCTCGAAGGGGTGCCCCGGGGGGTGCGAGGCATTCTCCATTGTTTTTTATAGCAATGGACTTAAAGCGATCCAAGCTAAAGCCATTGTTAACAAACACGGTCAATGTTCTCCCCAATTCGGATAGGAATTCTTGTGGGCGATTACATAGATATAATAATATTATCACTTGTGCTATCATAAGGTTGTAACTTTGGCGGCTTATTTTTCTATTAGGCCCGATTCGTATAAATTGTACACATTTAAGCGGGGAGCAATCTCCTTTTATCAAACCTTGTTGTAATATCTGAACCCTCAATTAGGTCAACAACTTGAATATGCGGGGTTTAGGAAATTACATCACGGGAAGTGCGAGAATCATCTTTGCAAGTACATTTGGTGCAGTATCGTCCTTCTTAATTTCGGGGAACTCTAATGGGTAGATCAATATGGATTATCTGCATGTCTTGGTTGCTTGACGGGTCAATAAATAAGTCCATAATTGGATTATTTATTACCCCCAAGTCATCCATATATCTAAAAGTTCCTTCAAATAGAGCTAAAGGTCCGTCTTCCCTAGCTTTGCTAATCTCCTTATAAAATTGTACTCATAATACAAAAGGTACAAGTTGCACCATAATGGGGAGCAAGAAAAACCCATAGGGATTCCTCTAATTTGCTTCCATACTGTCTCCCGGATTGTACGCGGCGGTTAAGTAAGCAAAAAGTTATTCATGGCCATAAGTTCACCAATGGTGATCTCAAAGTAAAAATCCGAGTGCGGAATATTCCTCCTCCATGAGCATTTATATTGTGATGCCACATCTTTGGACACATAACTTTTGTGGATCTTTCATCGGAATGCTTTTGAAAGAGCTTATCACAAATGGTAGTAATCCCTCTTCTTCAAATAATGGTATAGACTCGTAGCATCTTGCTATATCTGCGACCCATGTATGTCTAATAGTTTGAGGTAAATTGATTACTAGATCTATAGTAGAGTCAATCCACCAAAATGATCTAGTACCCACTCCCATAAATCTTTTAATCTTTGAGTCTAGTGACCAGCACATCTCCTTGAAGGCGAGGAATTAATATTTGTATAATCGAGGTAATGCAATTGGCCATATTTGTAAAAATACCGAGGAGGATGCATTAGTTAACCACCTGAATTTCTTTTTATGCACCTTATATATTGCCATAAGATAAAGGAAGCCCTAAGTTTTCTTCTATGACCACATTAGCAAATCTTTTCATCATATACATGCATGAAAATTTGGTTGCCAATGGTGAGCTTGGGTAATTGTCCTCATCGACATATTGCAAAATCGGGCTTTGTACCCTTTTCAATGCCAATTTTCGTATATAATTCTTGCAGATAAAGGCAGGGAGTATTCTCGCTTATCGCTCGAGAAAAAATATACAAGTGTTCAAGTAACCATTTTTCTCCTCATAGCATTAGAAGAATAGGTCTTTTTGGGATCCTAATCCTCTTTCTTTTGTCACATTTTGCATCTTGCACCAATTGTTTGATTTTTTGTCTAATAAGTATTTTTGAGCGTTCCTTCCTCGAGGTATGAAACGCCCCATAAATATTTTCTAATCTTTGAACAATTACACTCCCATGCTTTAGTTATTTCAATAATGACAAGTCCCACATTAGGTTCCTCAAGGTGAATATGATTTAAACCAAATTTAATATCTTCCCTTGTATAGTGACATATGTCAATGGAGAATGTAGTAACATGTTTACTAGCATCTTCTCCATCCTGAAGGAAGGGTTCAAACCATGTTATGTATTCACATTGACAGTTTAAATTAGTCAAGCATGAGAAATTGCAAAAAAGTATCCTTTGGTTTATACCGGAGGATTTAACACTAGGAAGATATTTCCAGACCATATACTATATTATCCAACACATTGGGATCTTCCAGACCAAGGCCTTCTAGGCAACAAGTGATAAATAATTTTTTCACATTGACCAGTTCCATAATCCTATTTACATACAATAAGTGTATGTAAAAGGTATCACTAGTCTTATCTTTAACAATCTTATATCTTCCCATAGATAACAACAGAGACTTAGAAACAACTTGCATTTCCTGCAAGAAATATAAAAAGTCTATTAAAGGCGAGAAAGTACACACTTTTTTCAAGAACACATGTCATGTTTCCATCAATTGCCCCATCTATAATTCAAATTGTTGGGCATTAAAGGTGAATGCGCATGATCTTGCTGCTGATCCGAAGACATAGGGGTGCTCCCCACCATCTGGACACTCTCAGAGGTGCTACTAGTCCAAGTTCTGCCCCCTCTTCCTTCACTAGGAATAAAAACCCCCCTCCCAGGTGGGTTTCTTCCTCCTCTTGCCCTTGGGGGGCCCTATCCATATGCGCCCCTCTATGGGGTTGCTCATATCTTCCTCTGCCTCTATTACTTCTCCCCCCACCTCTTGGTGCACTTCTATGCTCCCCTCTACCTCTTCCACGATTCCTTCTATCCGGTGCAGGAGGGGCTTCTTCCACATCTCTTGGTCTTTTCATCAAAGGAGTATTAAAATCTGAAAATTTTGGTGGTTTTAACAATCTCTCAATGTATCTCAACCCATTAGCATTGTGGTTACCAAATAATTTTGCATCTGGATTATTGACATATTCCAGGAGCCCTTCCATCATAAATTTTCTAATAAAATGGAAGATCAGGCATTGCTGGATCAGGGCCTCAATCCCAGGATTGGAGGTCCAAATAATAAACTGACTCCATCTAGACACAATGGAATCTCCTTGAAGAATAAATCCGGATGATTCATCATGAACCACGATTACATGATCCAACCACATTATTCCTTTTGAGGTACATGAGTTTTGGGGGTGAGGACAAGCGGCAATAAGGCCTTTTCGGTTAGGCCATTTCATTTCATAGTCGGTCCCCTTGATTTACCACGTAGGGCGGATCCTTTTTACCATGGCAATTAATGGTTCCTCCGCACATTTATAAGGATCAAATGAAGCCAAAGAGTACTTCTGAATACTAGTCTCCCTATCACATACCACTGTACCCATGCTAGCAAAATTAGCATATTTATCCTTAAATGTGGCATAAGAGATTTTATCGACTTCTATTCCTCCCAAATAACTATATGCCTCAATAGGTATTGGGGCAAGTAAGTTGAAGCAATAGAGCTTCCACACTTTATTGTCCTTATCTCCAGCCCATTGTTCCACCAATCGTCTTGGTACAAGTGGAGTAGGGAACCTCTTAAAAAATAAAAGAGGGTTATTTTGTTTTTGAAGCTGCTCCTCAGCGTATTCTTTAGAGATGGCTTGTGCCTCTGCATCAAGAGTAATACCCTTAAGTTTAGGATTAGATCCATCTGGATCCACATTAGAAGTCCTCTCATCACATTTTAACATGGGATATAATTCTCCATTAATCAGTTTAAGGTCCTTGAACTGCTCAAGGACTTGCTTACACATTTCCAGGTCCTTTTTATCTGATTCCACAATATCAAACAATTTGGTTTCCAATGACTTCAAATCTTTGAAGTACATTGCCACTTGGATTTTCTATATGTGTGGAACAGTTGGAACCAGTGAGAAGCATCCAAATTGCTCAGAATGGAGAAGTCATTTTCAGTGAGAGAGTTTTCTCTATTAAGGATATACTCATGGAGGCCTGGAGCATCTAACATAATCACCATGAGGGTCTGGATAATAGGGCTAGTAACCCATAAATTTTCATCATACCCAATCTTTTTAGGTCAGGATACCATCACGGGAGCCCCTTCATTATCCGGATTCTATCTGGGAGGATAAAACAAGTCAGTCATTACCATAATATCATAATAATATTCCTGAAAAGCAATGTAAGTATCATGTATAGACAATGCTCATGATAATATTATGCATGAGACATTAAGGTGGTAACCTCTAAGGTCAGAAATATATGTATATATATATGCTATTGTCATAGCAACCTTCCCAATGCAGGATCTATAATCATGATACTTACTAAAACATGCTAACTTCTAGGAATATGGAGATAATCTAACAAATTTTGATAATCATAAAAATAATTGAATAAAATAGAACCCTATAAAATAGCATGATGATGGCGTTACGGACTAGTCCTAAGATTTATTAATCCGGAGCTCCAAGTGGGAAAAGCTGGTTTTGCCGTCACAAGGCAGAACGTGTTAGATACAGGGTGCGGCATGTGGAAGACAGGTGTCAATGCTTTTTATACAACCCCCCTTGCTATCGGTGTCGAGGAATCTAGGGAAATCTAGGTCTAGTCCCAATCATGCATGCCTAATGTTTCTTAAATAGAACCCACAAATTTTCTTAATGACTCTTTATGAGCGACACAAAGAAAATAAACAAATCCGAACAAGAATATTATAAGCGATATTTCACCTCCCATTATGACAAGCCCAATAACCGAATATATAAATAATCGACACGATTATCATTGTTACGTGTTAATGCGGTTCGTCCTCTACTTCCATAAAACTAGATTCTCGGTTTCCTCCACCATCTTATAATCCATCCGATGTAATTTTTGAGTATAGAAGGAAATAATTTTTGAGAATGTAGAAGAAAATAATTAAGCATGCCAATACCTTATATTTTGCGCGATTGCATCGAGTCCTTTTGGAAAAAGCGGATTTTTCGGTTGTGTTTACCTTAGAGAAATCCTTGAGCCACAAAACCGGGCTAGCAAATAACTCGTGTGCAAACACCGACCTATATCCGAAAGCAAAATTCATGAATCCGGGCCTTATAAGCCCGATTTTATCAATTAGGGCAACAAATCCATGCTACATATAAATGGATAATCAACAAAATTGCAGATAATACCTTAGCTTTGTGGATGCCGCGACTTGTAAAAATCTTTTCTGGGCAAATCCGGGCGGGAGATAATTTAGTGTGCAGACCCAAGCCTATATCGAATGCAAATCCGAAAATCGAGGGGCCATATAGGGCGATTTTATCAAAGTCCGGCACGAATCCATGCCTCTTATCAATAGATAATCAACAAAATTTCATATTATACCTTAAACCTGGTTTTGTAGAAGCACCGTTTTGAAAAAATCCTTCAGGGGCACAAAACCAGGGCTGGCAAATAACTTTCAGTCTGGACCAAGCTTATGAAATCCGGGGATCCGGTCCTTATATGGCCGATAATATCAATCCGGCACATAGAGCCCACCGATTACAATGTCGCCCGGTCGTGACTTACGCCCTTTGTTTGTTACGCAACCAGCTTATTTCAACCAATCAGGCCCCATATAATCCAATTTAGGCGGTTCCATAAGGTAAATTGTTCCATGCTATTTCCCCTTTTTTCTAAAAAATTTACCAACATACTATAGATCCTTCCATATTATAAAGTTGCTTGATGGTTTTTGAACATTGGTGTTAAAATCACCATATGTAAAGTAGAGCGAATACCGGATAATTACCCATTAACTTGTCTCGGGCCTTCTAAAATCGTTGTTTATAGCCGATATGTCTCGAAGGGGTGCCCACGGGGTGCGGGGCATTCTCCATTGTTTTATAGCAATGGACTTAAGCCCGATCAAGCTAAAGCCATTGTTAACAAACACGGTCAATGTTCTCCCCAATTAGGATAGGAATTCTTGTGGGCGATTACATAGATATAATAATATTATCACTTGTGCTATCATAAGGTTGTAACAGCGGCTTATTTTTCTATTAGGCGCCGATCATCGTATAAATTGTACACATTTAAGCGGGAGCAATCTCCTTTTATCAAACCTTGTTGTAATATCACGAACCCTCAATTAGGTCAACAACTTGAATATGCGGGTTTAGGAAATTACATCACGGGAAGTCTGAGAATCATCTTGCAAGTACATTTTGATGCAGTAATAGTCCTTCTTAATTTCGGGAACTCTAATGGGTAGATCCAATATGGATTATGCATGTCTTGGTTGCGACGGGTCAATAAATAAGTCCATAATTGGATTATTTATTACCCCAAGTCATCCATATATCTAAAAGTTCCTTCAAATAGAGCTAAAAGGTCCGTCTTCCCTAGCTTTGCTAATCTCCTTATAAAATTGTACTCATAATACAAAAGGTACAAGTTGCACCATAATGGGGAGCAAGAAAAACCCATAGGGATTCCTCTAATTTGCTTCCATACTCTGTCTCCCAGTTGTACACAGCAGTTCGTAAGCAAAAAGTTATTCATGGCCATAAGTTCACCAATGGTGATCTCAAAGTAAAAATCCAGTGCGGAATATTCCTCCTCCATGAGCATTTATATTGTGATGCCACATACTGGACACATAACTTTTGTGGATCTTTCATCTGGAATGCTTTTTGAAAGAGCTTATCACAAATGGTAGTAATCCCCTCTTCTTCAAATAATGGTATAGACTCGTAGCATCTTGCTATATCTGCGACCCATGTATGTCTAATAGTTTGAGGTAAATTGATTACTAGATCTATAGTAGAGTCAATCCACCAAAATGATCTAGTACCCACTCCCATAAATCTTTTAATCTTTGAGTCTAGTGACCAGCACATCTCCTTGAAGACAGGAATTAATATTTGTATAATCGAGGTAATGCAATTGGCCATATTTGTAAAAATACCGGAGGATGCATTAGTTAACCACACGAATTTCTTTTTTATGCACCTTATATATTGCCATAAGATAAAGGAAGCCCTAAGTTTTCTTCTATGACCACATTAGCAAATCTTTTCATCATATACATGCATGAAAATTTGGTTGCCAATGGTGAGCTTGGGTAATTGTCCTCATCGACATATTGCAAAATCGGGCTTTGTACCCTTTTCAATGCCAATTTTTAGTATATAATTCTTGCCGGATAAAGGCGGGGAGTATTCTCGCTTTTTATCTGCTCGAAAATATACAAGTGTTCAAGTAACCATTTTTCTCCTCATAGCATTAGAAGAATAGGTCTTTTTTGGGATCCTAATCCTCTTTCTTTTGTCACATTTTGCATCTTGCACCAATTGTTTGATTTTTTGTCTAATAAGTATTTTTGAACGTTCCTTCCTCGAGGTATGAAACGCCCCATAAATATTTTCTAATCTTTGAACAGTACACTCCCATGCTTTAGTTATTTCAATAATGACAAGTCCCACATTAGGTTCCTCAAGGTGAATATGATTTAAACCAAATTTAATATCTTCCCTTGTATAGTGACATATGTCAAAGGAGAATGTAGTAACATGTTTACTAGCATCTTCTCCATCCTGAAGGAAGGGTTCAAACCATGTTATGTATTCACATTGACAGTTTAAATTAGTCAAGCATGAGAAATTGCAAAAGTATCCTTTGGTTTATACGGGAGGATTTAACACTAGGAAGATATTTCCAGCCATATACTATATTATCCAACACATTGGGATCTTCGGACCAAGGCCTTCTAGGCAACAAGTGATAAATAATTTTTTCACATTGACCGGTTCCATAATCCTATTTACATACAATAAGTGTATGTAAAAGGTATCACTAGTCTTATCTTTAACAATCTTATATCTTCCCATAGATAACAACAGAGACTTAGAAACAACTTGCATTTCTGCAAGAAATATAAAAAGTCTATTAAAAGGAAAGTACACACTTTTTTCAAGAACACATGTCATGTTTCCATCAATTGCCCCATCTATAATTCAAATTGTTGGGCATTAAAGGTGAATCGCATGATCTTGCTGCTGATCCAGAAGACATAGGGGTGCTCCCCACCATCCGGACACTCTCGGAGGTGCTACTAGTCCAAGTTCCGCCCCCTCTTCCTTCACTAGGAATAAAAACCCCCCTCCCAGGTGGGTTTCTTCCTCCTCTTGGCACTGGGGGGGCCCTATCCATATGCGCCCCTCTATGGGGTTGCTCATATCTTCCTCTGCCTCTATTACTTCTCCCCCCACCTCTTGGTGCACTTCTATGCTCCCCTCTACCTCTTCCACGATTCCTTCTATCAGGTCTTGTGGAGGGGCTTCTTCCACATCTCTTGGTCTTTTCATCAAAGGAGTATTAAAATCTGAAAATTTTGGTGGTTTTAACAATCTCTCAATGTATCTCAACCCATTAGCATTGTGGTTACCAAATAATTTTGCATCTGGATTATTGACATATTCCAGGAGCCCTTCCATCATAAATTTTCTAATAAAATGGAAGATCAGGCATTCTTTGGATCGGGGCCTCAATCGAGTTGGAGGTCCAAATAATAAAACCGACTCCATCTAGACACAATGGAATCTCCCTTGAAGAATAAATCGGATGATTCATCATGAACCACAATTACATGATCCAACCACATTATTCCTTTTTGAGGTACATGAGTTTTGGGGGTGAGGACAACGGCAATAAGGCCTTTTCGGTTAGGCCATTTCATTTCATAGTCGGTCCCCTTGATTTTACCACCGTAGGCGGATCCTTTTTACCATGGCAATTAATGGTTCCTCCGCACATTTATAAGGATCAAATGAAGCCAAAGAGTACTTCTGAATACTAGTCTCCCTATCACATACCACTGTACCCATGCTAGCAAAATTAGCATATTTATCCTTAAATGTGGCATAAGAGATTTTATCAGCTTCTATTCCTCCCAAATAACTATATGCCTCAATAGGTATTGGGGCAAGTAAGTTGAAGCAATAGAGCTTCCACACTTTATTGTCCTTATCTCCAGCCCATTGTTCCACCAATCGTCTTGGTACAAGTGGAGTAGGGAACCTCTTAAAAAATAAAAGAGGGTTATTTTGTTTTTGAAGCTGCTCCTCAGAGTATTCTTTAGAGATGGCTTGTGCCTCTGCATCAAGAGTAATACCCTTAAGTTTAGGATTAGATCCATCTGGATCCACATTAGAAGTCCTCTCATCACATTTTAACATGGGATATAATTCTCCATTAATCGGTTTAAGGTCCTTGAGGCTGCCAAGGACTTGCTTACACATTTCGTGTCCTTTTATCCGATTCCACAATATCAAACAATTTGGTTTCCAATGACTTCAAATGCTTGAAGTACATTGCCACCGTTTCTATATGTGTGGAACAGTTGGAACCAAATGAGAAGCATCCAAATTGCTTTAATGGAGAAGTCATTTTCAGTGAGAGATTTTTCTCTATTAAGGATATACTCATGGAGGCCTGGAGCATCTAACATAATCACCATGAGGGTCTGGATAATAGGGCTAGTAACCCATAAATTTTCATCATACCCAATCTTTTTTAGGTCCGGATACCATACGGGAGCCCCTTCATTATCTGGATTCTATACAGAGGATAAAACAAGTCAGTCATTACCATAATATCATAATAATATTCCTGAAAAGCAATGTAAGTATCATGTATAGACAATGCTCATGATAATATTATGCATGAGACATTAAGGTGGTAACCTCTAAGGTCAGAAATATATGTATATATATATGCTATTGTCATAGCAACCTTCCCAATGCAGGATCTATAATCATGATACTTACTAAAACATGCTAACTTCTAGGAATATGGAGATAATCTAACAAATTTTGATAATCATAAAAATAACGAATAAAATAGAACCCTATAAAATAGCATGATGATGGCGTTCTGGACTAGTCCTAAGATTTATTAATCCCGACTCCAAGTGGGAAAAGCTGGTACCTGCCACCGTCACAAGACAGAACACGTGTTAGTACAGGTGCCAGCATGTGGAAGACAGGTGTCAATGCTTTTTATACAACCCCCTTGCTATCGATTGTCGAGGAATCTAGGAAATCTAGGTCTAGTCCCAATCATGCATGCCTAATGTTTCTTAAATAGAACCCACAAATTTTCTTAATGACTCTTTATGAGCGACACAAAGAAAATAAACAAATCGAGAACAAGAATATTATAAGCGATTATTTCACCTCCCATTATGACAAGCCCAATAACCTAAATATATAAATAATCGACCCGATTATCATTGAGTCAGTGTGTCCGGTTCGTCCTCTACTTCCATAAAACTAGATTCTCGGTTTCCTCCACCATCTTATAATCCATCCGATGTAATTTTCGTGAGTATAGAAGGAAATAATTTTTGAGAATGCGAAGAAAATAATTAAGCATGCCAATACCTTATATTTTGCAATATGCATGAGTCCTTTTGAAAAAAAAGCGGATTTTCGGTTGTGTTTACGCGACTTAGAGAAATCCTTGAGCCACAAAACAGGGCTAGCAAATAACTCGTGTGCAAACACCAGCCTATATCTGAGCAAAATTCTTTGAAACGGGCCTTATAAGCCCGATTTTATCAATTAGGGCAACAAATCCATGCTACATATAAATGGATAATCAACAAAATTGCAGATAATACCTTAGCTTTGTGGATGCACAGCTTGTAAAAATCTTTCGGGCGGCAAATCCGGCCGGAGATAATTTAGTGTGCAGACCCAAGCCTATATCGAATGCAAATCCGAAAATCGAGGGCCATATAGGGCCGATTTTATCAAGTCAAGCTAAGAATCCATGCCTCTTATCAATAGATAATCAACAAAATTTCATATTATACCTTAAAACCGGTTTTGTAGAAGCACCGTTTTGAAAAATCCTTGCACAAAAGAAAACCGGCCGGCAAATAACTTCAGTACGAGACCCAAGCTTATGAAACCGGGGATCCGGTCCTTATATGGTCGATAATATCCAATCCGGCAAAGATAGAGCCCACCAAGACAATGTCGCCCGTGTCGTGACTTACGCCCTTTGTTTGTTCTCAAGAACCAGCTTATTTCAACCAATCCGGCCCCATATAATCCAATTTAGGCGGTTCCATAAGGTAAATTGTTCCATGCTATTTCCCCTTTTTTTCTAAAAAAATTTACCAACATACTATAGATCCTTCCATATTATAAAGTTGCTTGATGGTTTCGGAACATTGGTGTTAAAATCACCATATGTAAAGTAGAACGAATACCCAGATAATTACCCATTAACTTGTCTCAGGCCTTCTAAAATGCGTTGTTTATAGCCGATATGTCTCTGAAGGGGTGCCCCTGGGGTGCAGGCATTCTCCATTGTTTTTATAGCAATGGACTTAGCTAAAGCCATTGTTAACAAACACGGTCAATGTTCTCCCCAATTCCGATAGGAATTCTTGTGGGCGATTACATAGATATAATAATATTATCACTTGTGCTATCATAAGGTTGTAACACTGGCTTATTTTTCTATTAGACGCCAGTCGTATAAATTGTACACATTTAAACGGGAGCAATCTCCTTTTATCAAACCTTGTTGTAATATACGAACCCTCAATTAGGTCAACAACTTGAATATGCAGGTTTAGGAAATTACATCTGGGAAGTGCAGAATCATACTGCAAGTACATTTGGTCTGTGTCGTCCTTCTTAATTTCCAGGAACTCTAATGGGTAGATCCAATATGGATTATCTGCATGTCTTGGTTGCGACGGGTCAATAAATAAGTCCATAATTGGATTATTTATTACCCCCAAGTCATCCATATATCTAAAAGTTCCTTCAAATAGAGCTAAAAGGTCCGTCTTCCCTAGCTTTGCTAATCTCCTTATAAAATTGTACTCATAATACAAAAGGTACAAGTTGCACCATAATGGGGAGCAAGAAAAACCCATAGGGATTCCTCTAATTTGCTTCCATACTCTGTCTCCCAGTTGTACACAGCAGTTCGTAAGCAAAAAGTTATTCATGGCCATAAGTTCACCAATGGTGATCTCAAAGTAAAAATCCGAGTCTGGAATATTCCTCCTCCATGAGCATTTATATTGTGATGCCACATACTGGACACATAACTTTTGTGGATCTTTCATCTGGAATGCTTTTTGAAAGAGCTTATCACAAATGGTAGTAATCCCCTCTTCTTCAAATAATGGTATAGACTCGTAGCATCTTGCTATATCTGCGACCCATGTATGTCTAATAGTTTGAGGTAAATTGATTACTAGATCTATAGTAGAGTCAATCCACCAAAATGATCTAGTACCCACTCCCATAAATCTTTTAATCTTTGAGTCTAGTGACCAGCACATCTCCTTGAAGACAGGAATTAATATTTGTATAATCGAGGTAATGCAATTGGCCATATTTGTAAAAATACCAGAGGATGCATTAGTTAACCACCTGAATTTCTTTTTATGCACCTTATATATTGCCATAAGATAAGGAAGCCCTAAGTTTTCTTCTATGACCACATTAGCAAATCTTTTCATCATATACATGCATGAAAATTTGGTTGCCAATGGTGAGCTTGGGTAATTGTCCTCATCCTGACATATTGCAAAATCTGGGCTTTGTACCCTTTTCAATGCCAATTTTCGTATATAATTCTTGCAGATAAAGACAGGAGTATTCTCTGCTTTATCTGCTCCAGAAATATACAAGTGTTCAAGTAACCATTTTTTCTCCTCATAGCATTCCGAAGAATAGGTCTTTTTTGGGATCCTAATCCTCTTTCTTTTGTCACATTTTGCATCTTGCACCAATTGTTTGATTTTTTGTCTAATAAGTATTTTTGAACGTTCCTTCCTCGAGGTATGAAACGCCCCATAAATATTTTCTAATCTTTGAACAGTACACTCCCATGCTTTAGTTATTTCAATAATGACAAGTCCCACATTAGGTTCCTCAAGGTGAATATGATTTAAACCAAATTTAATATCTTCCCTTGTATAGTGACATATGTCAAAGGAGAATGTAGTAACATGTTTACTAGCATCTTCTCCATCCTGAAGGAAGGGTTCAAACCATGTTATGTATTCACATTGACAGTTTAAATTAGTCAAGCATGAGAAATTGCAAAAAGTATCCTTTGGTTTATACCAGGAGGATTTAACACTAGGAAGATATTTCCAGCCATATACTATATTATCCAACACATTGGGATCTTCCAGACCAAGGCCTTCTAGGCAACAAGTGATAAATAATTTTTTCACATTGACCAGTTCCATAATCCTATTTACATACAATAAGTGTATGTAAAAGGTATCACTAGTCTTATCTTTAACAATCTTATATCTTCCCATAGATAACAACAGAGACTTAGAAACAACTTGCATTTCCTGCAAGAAATATAAAAAAGTCTATTAAAGACAGAAAGTACACACTTTTTTCAAGAACACATGTCATGTTTCCATCAATTGCCCCATCTATAATTCAAATTGTTGGGCATTAAAGGTGAATGCGCATGATCTTGCTGCTGATCCGAAGACATAGGGGTGCTCCCCACCATCTGGACACTCTCAGAGGTGCTACTAGTCCAAGTTCTGCCCCCTCTTCCTTCACTAGGAATAAAAACCCCCCTCCCAGGTGGGTTTCTTCCTCCTCTTGGCACTGGGGGGGCCCTATCCATATGCGCCCCTCTATGGGGTTGCTCATATCTTCCTCTGCCTCTATTACTTCTCCCCCCACCTCTTGGTGCACTTCTATGCTCCCCTCTACCTCTTCCACGATTCCTTCTATCCGGTGCAGGAGGGGCTTCTTCCACATCTCTTGGTCTTTTCATCAAAGGAGTATTAAAATCTGAAAATTTTGGTGGTTTTAACAATCTCTCAATGTATCTCAACCCATTAGCATTGTGGTTACCAAATAATTTTGCATCTGGATTATTGACATATTCCAGGAGCCCTTCCATCATAAATTTTCTAATAAAATGGAAGATCAGGCATTGCTGGATCAGGGCCTCAATCCCAGGATTGGAGGTCCAAATAATAAACTGACTCCATCTAGACACAATGGAATCTCCCTTGAAGAATAAATCCAGATGATTCATCATGAACCACAGTACATGATCCAACCACATTATTCCTTTTGAGGTACATGAGTTTTGGGGGTGAGGACAACGGCAATAAGGCCTTTTCCAGTTAGGCCATTTCATTTCATAGTCAGTCCCCCTTGATTTACCACCCGTAGGCAGATCCTTTTTTACCATGGCAATTAATGGTTCCTCCAAGACATTTATAAGGATCAAATGAAGCCAAAGAGTACTCAATACTAGTCTCCCTATCACATACCACTGTACTCCATGCTAGCAAAATTAGCATATTTATCCTTAAATGTGGCATAAGAGATTTTATCGCCTTCTATTCCTCCCAAATAACTATATGCCTCAATAGGTATTGGGGCAAGTAAGTTGAAGCAATAGAGCTTCCACACTTTATTGTCCTTATCTCCAGCCCATTGTTCCACCAATCGTCTTGGTACAAGTGGAGTAGGGAACCTCTTAAAAAATAAAAGAGGGTTATTTTGTTTTTGAAGCCGCTCCTCAACAGATTCTTTAGAGATGGCTTGTGCCTCTGCATCAAGAGTAATACCCTTAAGTTTAGGATTAGATCCATCCGATCCACATTAGAAGTCCTCTCATCACATTTTAACATGGGATATAATTCTCCATTAATCGCTTTAAGGTCCTTGAACCGCTCAAGGACTTGCTTACACATTTCCGTGTCCTTTTTATCCGATTCCACAATATCAAACAATTTGGTTTCCAATGACTTCAAATGTTGAAGTACATTGCCACCGCTTCTATATGTGTGGAACAAGTTGGAACCAAAGGAGAAGCATCCAAATTGCTCTAATGGAGAAGTCATTTTCAATGAGAGAGTTTTTCTATTAAGGATATACTCATGGAGGCCCTGAGCATCTAACATAATCACCATGAGGGTCTGGATAATAGGGCTAGTAACCCATAAATTTTCATCATACCCAATCTTTTTTAGGTCCTGGATACCATACGGAGCCCCTTCATTATCCGGATTCTATACAGAGGATAAAACAAGTCGGGCCATTACCATAATATCATAATAATATTCCTGAAAAGCAATGTAAGTATCATGTATAGACAATGCTCATGATAATATTATGCATGAGACATTAAGGTGGTAACCTCTAAGGTCAGAAATATATGTATATATATATGCTATTGTCATAGCAACCTTCCCAATGCAGGATCTATAATCATGATACTTACTAAAACATGCTAACTTCTAGGAATATGGAGATAATCTAACAAATTTTGATAATCATAAAAAATAACGAATAAAATAGAACCCTATAAAATAGCATGATGATGATGCATGCTCGACTAGTCCTAAGATTTATTAATCCCGACTCCAAGTGGGAAAATGGTACACCGCCACCGCCACAAGACGTAACACGTGTTAGTACAAAAGCAAAGATGTGGAAGACAGGTGTCAATGCTTTTTATACAACCCCCCTTGCTATCGGTGTCGAGGAATCTAGGGAAATCTAGGTCTAGTCCCAATCATGCATGCCTAATGTTTCTTAAATAGAACCCACAAATTTTCTTAATGACTCTTTTATGAGCTTAATACACAAAGAAAATAAACAAATCCGTAACAAGAATATTATAAGCGATTTCACCTCCCATTATGACAAGCCCAATAACCTAATATATAAATAATCCGACCTGATTATCATTGAGCCGCAGGTGTCCGGTTCGTCCTCTACTTCCATAAAACTAGATTCTCCAGTTTCCTCCACCATCTTATAATCCATCCGATGTAATTTTCGTGAGTATAGAAGGAAATAATTTTCTAATGTAGAAGAAAATAATTAAGCATGCCAATACCTTATATTTTGCAAGATTGCATCGAGTCCTTTTGAAAAAACGGATTTTCCAGTTGTGTTGCACAAATTTTAGAGAAATCCTTCGTGAGCCACAAAACCGGCTAGCAAATAACTCTCAGGTGCAAACACCAGCCTATATCCGAAAGCAAAATTACAAACCGGGCCTTATAAGCCCGATTTTATCAATTAGGGCAAGCAAATCCATGCTACATATAAATGGATAATCAACAAAATTGCAGATAATACCTTAGCTTTGTGGATGCACAGCTTGTAAAAATCTTTCTCGGGCAAAGAACCGGGCCGGCAGATAATTTAGTGTGCGCACCCAAGCCTATATCCGAATGCAAACCGAAAATCAGGGCCATATAGGGCCGATTTTATCAAGTCTGGCACCAATCCATGCCTCTTATCAATAGATAATCAACAAAATTTCATATTATACCTTAAACCGGTTTTGTAGAAGCACCGCTTTGAAAAAATCCTTCGTGGCAAAGCAAAAACCGGGCCGGGCAAATAACTCGTGAGTACGCACTCCAAGCTTATGAAATCCGGGGATCCGGTCCTTATATGGCCGATAATATCCAATCCGCAAAGATAGAGCCCACCAAGATAATGTCGCCCGTGTCGCGACCGCCCCTTTGTTTGTTCTCAAGAACCAAATTTTATTTCAACCAATCCGCCCCATATAATCCAATTTAGGCGGTTCCATAAGGTAAATTGTTCCATGCTATTTCCCTTTTTTTTTAAAAAAATTTACCAACATACTATAGATCCTTCCATATTATAAAGTTGCTTGATGGTTTTAACATTGGTGTTAAAATCACCATATGTAAAGTAGAACTAATACCCGTGATAATTACCCATTAACTTGTCTCGTGCCTTCTAAAAATGCGTTGTTTTATAGCCGATATGTCTCGAAAGGGGTGCCCCCGGGTGTGTGCATTCTCCATTGTTTTTATAGCAATGGACTTAAGCCGATCCAAGCTAAAGCCATTGTTAACAAACACGGTCAATGTTCTCCCCAATTCAGATAGGAATTCTTGTGGGCGATTACATTGATATAATAATATTATCACTTGTGCTATCATAAGGTTGTAACACTGGCTTATTTTTCTATTAGACGCCAAATGATAAATTGTACACATTTAAACGGGAGCAATCTCCTTTTATCAAACCTTGTTGTAATATACCTAACCCTCAATTAGGTCAACAACTTGAATATGCAAGGTTTAGGAAATTACATCCGGGAAGTGCGTAATCATACCGCAAGTACATTTGGTCTCAGGTCGCCCTTCTTAATTTCCGTGAACTCTAATGGGTAGATCCAATATGGATTATCTCTGTGATGTCTTAGTTATGACGGGTCAATAAATAAGTCCATAATTGGATTATTTATTACCCCAAGTCATCCATATATCTAAAAGTTCCTTCAAATAGAGCTAAAAGGTCCGTCTTCCCTAGCTTTGCTAATCTCCTTATAAAATTGTACTCATAATACAAAAGGTACAAGTTGCACCATAATGGGGAGCAAGAAAAACCCATAGGGATTCCTCTAATTTGCTTCCATACTGCCTCCCAGTTTTGTACACAGTCAGTAAGCAAAAAGTTATTCATGGCCATAAGTTCACCAATGGTGATCTCAAAGTAAAAATGAAGTCCGGAATATTCCTCCTCCATGAGCATTTATATTGTGATGCCACATACCGACACATAACTTTTTGTGGATCTTTCATCCGAATGCTTTTGAAAGAGCTTATCACAAATGGTAGTAATCCCCTCTTCTTCAAATAATGGTATAGACTCGTAGCATCTTGCTATATCTCTGCGACCCATGTATGTCTAATAGTTTGAGGTAAATTGATTACTAGATCTATAGTAGAGTCAATCCACCAAAATGATCTAGTACCCACTCCCATAAATCTTTTAATCTTTGAGTCTAGTGACCAAAGACATCTCCTTGAAGACAGAATTAATATTTGTATAATCGAGGTAATGCAATTGGCCATATTTGTAAAAATACAAGAGGATGCATTAGTTAACCACCAATTTCTTTTTTATGCACCTTATATATTGCCATAAGATAAGGAAGCCCTAAGTTTTTTCTATGACCACATTAGCAAATCTTTTCATCATATACATGCATGAAAATTTGGTTGCCAATGGTGAGCTTGGGTAATTGTCCTCATCCTGACATATTGCAAAATCTGGGCTTTGTACCCTTTTCAATGCCAATTTTCGTATATAATTCTTGCAGATAAAGACAGGAGTATTCTCTGCTTTATCTGCTCCAGAAATATACAAGTGTTCAAGTAACCATTTTTTCTCCTCATAGCATTCCGAAGAATAGGTCTTTTTTGGGATCCTAATCCTCTTTCTTTTGTCACATTTTGCATCTTGCACCAATTGTTTGATTTTTGTCTAATAAGTATTTTTGAACGTTCCTTCCTCGAGGTATGAAACGCCCCATAAATA
The DNA here is from genome assembly GCA_021234155.1 of Isoetes taiwanensis. Classification (NCBI taxonomy): domain Eukaryota; kingdom Viridiplantae; phylum Streptophyta; class Lycopodiopsida; order Isoetales; family Isoetaceae; genus Isoetes; species Isoetes taiwanensis. The sequence continues at coordinate 94,513 of JAJEKV010000490.1, forward strand.
TTTTCTAATCTTTGAACAGTACACTCCCATGCTTTAGTTATTTCAATAATGACAAGTCCCACATTAGGTTCCTCAAGGTGAATATGATTTAAACCAAATTTAATATCTTCCCTTGTATAGTGACATATGTCAAAGGAGAATGTAGTAACATGTTTACTAGCATCTTCTCCATCCTGAAGGAAGGGTTCAAACCATGTTATGTATTCACATTGACAGTTTAAATTAGTCAAGCATGAGAAATTGCAAAAGTATCCTTTGGTTTATACCAGGAGGATTTAACACTAGGAAGATATTTCCACCATATACTATATTATCCAACACATTGGGATCTTCCAGACCAAGGCCTTCTAGGCAACAAGTGATAAATAATTTTTTCACATTGACCAGTTCCATAATCCTATTTACATACAATAAGTGTATGTAAAAGGTATCACTAGTCTTATCTTTAACAATCTTATATCTTCCCATAGATAACAACAGAGACTTAGAAACAACTTGCATTTCCTCGCAAGAAATATAAAAAGTCTATTAAAGACGTAAAGTACACACTTTTTTCAAGAACACATGTCATGTTTCCATCAATTGCCCCATCTATAATTCAAATTGTTGGGCATTAAAGGTGAATGCGCATGATCTTGCCGCTGATCCCAAGACATAGGGTGCTCCCCCACCATCCGGACACTCTCAGAGGTGCTACTAGTCCAAGTTCTGCCCCCTCTTCCTTCACTAGGAATAAAAACCCCCCTCCCAGGTGGGTTTCTTCCTCCTCTTGGCACTGGGGGGGCCCTATCCATATGCGCCCCTCTATGGGGTTGCTCATATCCTCCTCCTCTATTACTTCTCCCCCACCTCTTGGTGCACTTCTATGCTCCCTCTACCTCTTCCACGATTCCTTCTATCCCGGTGTGAGGGGCTTCTTCCACATCTCTTGGTCTTTTCATCAAAGGAGTATTAAAATCTGAAAATTTTGGTGGTTTTAACAATCTCTCAATGTATCTCAACCCATTAGCATTGTGGTTACCAAATAATTTTGCATCTGGATTATTGACATATTCCAGGAGCCCTTCCATCATAAATTTTCTAATAAAATGGAAGATCAGGCATTGCTGGATCAGGGCCTCAATCCCAGGATTGGAGGTCCAAATAATAAACTGACTCCATCTAGACACAATGGAATCTCCCTTGAAGAATAAATCCAGATGATTCATCATGAACCCACAAGACATGATCCAACCACATTATTCCTTTTTGAGGTACATGAGTTTTGGGGTGAGGACAACGGCAATAAGGCCTTTTCCAGTTAGGCCATTTCATTTCATAGTCAGTCCCCTTGATTTACCACCCGTAGGCGCATCCTTTTTACCATGGCAATTAATGGTTCCTCAAGCACATTTATAAGGATCAAATGAAGCCAAAGAGTACTTTGAATACTAGTCTCCCTATCACATACCACTGCACCCATGCTAGCAAAATTAGCATATTTATCCTTAAATGTGGCATAAGAGATTTTATCGCCTTCTATTCCTCCCAAATAACTATATGCCTCAATAGGTATTGGGGCAAGTAAGTTGAAGCAATAGAGCTTCCACACTTTATTGTCCTTATCTCCAGCCCATTGTTCCACCAATCGCCTTGGTACAAGTGGAGTAGGGAACCTCTTAAAAAAAAAAAAAGAGGGTTATTTTGTTTTTTGAAGTCGCTCCTCGGTATTCTTTAGAGATGGCTTGTGCCTCCTGATCAAGAGTAATACCCTTTAAGTTTAGGATTAGATCCATCCGGATCCACATTAGAAGTCCTCTCATCACATTTTAACATGGGATATAATTCTCCATTAATCGCTTTTAAGGTCCTTGAAACTGCCAAGGACTTGCTTACACATTTCCGTGTCCTTTTATCCGATTCCACAATATCAAACAATTTGGTTTCCAATGACTTCAAAATGTCGAAGTACATTGCCACCGCTTTCTATATGTGTGGAACAGTTGGAACCAGTGAGAAGCATCCAAATTGCTCAGAATGGAGAAGTCATTTTCAGTGAGAGAGTTTTCTCTATTAAGGATATACTCATGGAGGCCTGGAGCATCTAACATAATCACCATGAGGGTCTGGATAATAGGGCTAGTAACCCATAAATTTTCATCATACCCAATCTTTTTTAGGTCCGGATACCATACGGGAGCCCCTTCATTATCTGGATTCTATACAGAGGATAAAACAAGTCAGTCATTACCATAATATCATAATAATATTCCTGAAAAGCAATGTAAGTATCATGTATAGACAATGCTCATGATAATATTATGCATGAGACATTAAGGTGGTAACCTCTAAGGTCAGAAATATATGTATATATATATGCTATTGTCATAGCAACCTTCCCAATGCAGGATCTATAATCATGATACTTACTAAAACATGCTAACTTCTAGGAATATGGAGATAATCTAACAAATTTTGATAATCATAAAAAATAACGAATAAAATAGAACCCTATAAATATATATATATATATATATATATATATAGTAATGTTTGAGTTTTTATCTCTTCTCTTATTAGGTTTACTCAACTATGTGTACCTTTTTTTCTCATTCAATAGTTATGTCAGATCCAAATTGTAATAGTAAGTTTGTCGACAAGATCGCAGTGGTGATGTTCTCGACAAGTTCAGAACACTTCCCACAACAATTTTAACTGCTTCCATATGACACGCACTCTAAATATATGCTATGCCTTGTTCCAAATATCGCCATAGCAATTTCCAGGATCACTTGTGAGGCTATGCCTGCTTTAAGATTAATGTTCCAACACCATGAAGGTATGCCTATACATTCAATTCCCCACGGCTATAAAGTTGGCGAGTCGAATATGTGCTTATTACCCATGCTATTAGGTCAACAATAACACATTTTCCGTTCCCAGGAGCTTACTGTGACCTATTTTGTTGTCGAATGGGAAAACGAAATTTCTTTAATTAATGAGATCATGCTTGTAAGAGGCATCACCTTGCGAATGTGCCAATGATGAGTTTTTTTCCTTATACTCAGCTGCATAATAATTGCATTATATAACCGAGTATAATCCTCTGCTTTATCGTAAAGAGAATGGGCAATCCTTATTTTGGCTAGTTACAGGATAAAAAGTAAACTTGCAGAGGTTAAAGAGGTTCAACTAGTTCCTTCCCAGGTTCAAGTTCTCATGGGAGCATGGAATGTCATCATAGACCATTGCATATATTTAGCTTTCCTTGAAACAAATGGTTTGTTTGTGAATGCAAAGTTATAAAAGGATAGCTTAGATGGGTGGTTGATCCCACTCTTTACCTTGTTGACTGCTTCCTAGAACATTCTGGGGGAGAATATTATACAAGCCTGCAGCCTCTTGACAACATCTCTGTAGACTAGTGGGTGCAACACTTGGTGCAGTTATGATCCTAATACAATCCATAATATTGTGCAAACACAAACCGGTTCCTCACTAACTATAAAAGAAGTAGATGTTACCAACGGCTTGCAAATGCTCGCAAATGGCAAGGCAACAGATTTAAATGGCATGCAGGCAGAATTGTTGAAGTGCACTGGACATCAAATTGTCGCAATCCTGACTAGTTTGTTTAATTGGGCCCTCTATGAAGGCTTCCCTATGCAACAGATCATCAGTGGAGTAGTTCTCATTTTTAAAGCAAGGGACCGACATTGTTCTACCTCATTCCAGCATCTAAAATCAGCATGGAAACAATGGGAAACCTCATTCCAACCATCTAAAATTCGTCTCGTGATTGAAGATGTATAAGGAGCTACTGTGAGTTGGTAAAATGCAGAATCTGGGAGTTGATGCTGAATAGAATTGCTCCCAATCGGTTTAGATCTCCCAATCCAATATCTTATGAATGAAAGAGCTGGGGATCCTTGTTCAGCAAAGAGAGGACGCCAAACAAATCTTGCAATTAGTGCTTGAGCCTGTTTGAACAAATTTTTGCAACCTAATCCTTCAAGTTCTTTAGGTGCAGTGAGATTGTGCCAGGCAACCTTGTAGTCTCCCTGCCAGATGAATTTTCTCATTGCCACCTCAATTTCAACATAAGTTGCCTTGTCATGCACTATAGCAGATGTAAAATAAACGTGTGTACTGGCGATCACACTATTTACTATTTCCACCCTTCCTGCTAAAGACAAAGATGCAGGGTACATCATGAATTTCTTTTTAATTCTATTGGTAAGGCCATATAGGCTCATATCCAGGGCCAATGGGATTCTAAGCAATTTGATAGCCATGTTTTTTTGCAAGACAGGAATATCCAAAGTGTCAAGCAAAATTATACCCTTGGATCTGTTCAAACAAACGCCTGAGGCCTTGCCAAATAGATCCATTGCACAACAGAATTCATGCACACTCTTATCATAATTTTCCAAAAGTAAGAAGGTATCATCTACATACTTCATCAGAGAAAGAGTGTTACTATCATTTGGCATCTGTAGAAATTTAATCTTCCCACTTTGTTGTAATTTGGCTGTAATTCTTGTTACCATTTCAGCCACAATGAGGAATAAGTGTGGCGCCATGGGACAACCCTGTCTGACTCCTCTTTTACATGGGAAGAATTGAGATGGAGAGCCATTGACAAGGACAACTGACTTGGCTTCTTTGTTAAAAGCATAGATAAGATTGATTACATGCTGAGAAAAACCAAGAAGCTCCATTGCCTTGTGTAAGTGAATTCAATTCAATACAATTCAATTCAAGTCCCATAAAGGAAGGCATTGGGTAGAAAATTTCCTCCCCTTATTTATTACATGAGAAAATATGCATCACATGGGTGTGTACACTCATATGCGAGCACATTATCTTTAACTAATTAGTTGCAATAACATCATATGCAAGCACATTATCTGTAACTGGTCGCAATGATTTTGGACAGCAATGTGATGCTCTTATCAAAATAGAACTACAAATCCGATTGCCCATTACTAGAAGACAAAAATAAGTCAATTTTTGATAGACAAAACGATCGTGCAACGTGAAATTATTAAGCAACTATTTTGCTTCTTTTTGCATGTAAGCATCAAGTAGAAGGACTTGCATGATAAGAAGTCTTATGAAATAGGAGCTCCAATACGAAGACAAAAGTTTTTAAAAGTTTTCAACTTTTGAAGCGATGGATGAATACAATACATTGTTTTGTTTTTAGTGTCCACGAAGACCAATAGGCCATGGGACAGGGGCCTCCACGAGGTAAATGTTATAGAATGCAACTTGGATGCTAAGAAGTCGTGGAAGGCAGTTGGGAATGGGTCCAGGATTAATGTTGGAGAGGAATACTATATATTGTTTTGTCTTTCAGATGCTAGGCAAGGGAACCCCAGTTTAAAAAACGGAAACGGACCCACCTATTGCTTCTCGTCATGTACGGCCTCGGCCCGTTCCGTATCCCGTTGTACGGAACCGGGGACGATATCAGCCATGGAGGGCATGGACGCATGGGAGGCAAACCTGGATATGGCAGGCATGGATGCGTACGAAGCAAGGCGAGATATGGTGGGCATTGAAGCATACGAAACGCTCTTCGCTGGTAGTGTAACAGCGGCATCTATGTTTTCCGGTAAGCCCCTGTGCCTTCCCAGCATCATCACGAATATCACAATTAGCTTTCCCAACTTGTTGAATTTTCCTGCCAGACTATACGGCACATCCTCGCATGGCTCCCCTGTCTTAAGCAAGGAACAACTGTACCCTATTGATAATCCGTTGTTGCCGTATCCGCTGCCATCAAGAAAAGAATAAGCTATTTCAGTAAAGAACTTTTGAATTTAGGGTTTCTAACTTTCGAAATTTTGAGTTGGTCCTTTTTTATTTGGATATTAATTGGTACCTACATAATCAAAGTCCTGCTAAACTAAATTTCCATTCTGTTGATTTTCAGATTTTTGAGATTGTAACGGATTTTGGACCAAAGGAGGGATTAAGTATTTGAACTTAATCAATCTTTCTTTGAATTGTGTGGTAGTAGCAGGGAATTCAATTTAAGCAACAGAAACTTTTAGTCAATTCTGACATACATGGTGGGTCCCTTAAATCGTGAGAATCGTTTGACCAATTGATCAAACGAATATTCAACGGGTTCGGGCATGCAGAGGTCGGTAGGAAAATCAATACCTAGTGAGGTATGAATCACTTACCTGATCAGCTCGAAAAGGATGTTGAAGATCGAAAAGTTAAGGGGATCCTTGGTAATCCGTTTGTCTTCTACAATACATAATATAAACATGGCAATGAAGACATATGCAGAATCACGAGCTATGAGTTTTCTAGACTGAACTGCAATCTTGTTATAGCCCTCATAGTCTGCATGTCTGTTTTTAAAGAGCCTCATGTCTTGGTTATTTACTCTGGTATTCTCTCTGGACAGATAAACAGGATAGATGGCAATATACCTGCAGTATACCAGAAATTCAGAAAGAGATGGGTTGTGTATATATAAGTCAAAAAAAGAATATCTAACTTATAGGTTCTCTTAATGGTCATCAAACGAAAAAGAAAATGGGTCTGTGGCAGAACTCACATCATAATAATGTAGAGGACAAGCATAGCAGGAGAGAGCAGGCCAAGGGCGACTACATTGGTACCAGCATGTCGTGTATTAGCAGACTGGTAAATTCCAGCAACGATTTTGTGCAGAGATTGCAGGCCCTTCAAGGCATCAGACTTCCAGTCCAGAACAATGAAGAAGAAGACCTCTGTGGTGTTGAATGCCATGACAGTTGTGAGTAGCCACCATGTCTGCCTGCAGGGGAATAGATGAGTGAAGCATTTTCGTGGATTTAGAAGCAGATATTCATAGGCCAATTTGGTCTTCCCCTTGGAATATTTATGTAGAAGAATGATAATCCCCCTCAGGCATGGAGCATACATAGTATTTCCCAACAAGATAAGCACCACAAGCCACAGAAGCAGCCCTGAGTTCTTGACAAAGGGTACCATATTTTCGTCTAATAATGCGAATCCAGCACCTGCATTTGCGTCAAGGCTAAGCTTGTAAATCCAATTACTCCATTGACTCAATGCTCTCAGGAATTTCATAATTCAATTCAATACCTGCAAAAAGCGACACTGTTGCAAACATGGAGAAGAGGGCATGATTTAGATTGTGTTCTTTTAAGACCCTTAGGGATGCAGGCGAGGCTTGAATGCAAACTTCTACCAAGATAAAGCCAACAAGATGGACCAGGACCAGATATGCAATGACCAATCTGCTTAACTGAAGCAAGGCCCTATATTCTATGTAAACAAGCTCCCAGGGCTGTAGATTTTCCACCATTACAGCCGCTGCAGTTTCACATTCATCATCATTTCCCAAGAAGAAATCCTTGAAAGCATGAAATTTCTTCATTATGCGCACCTCCCATGCCGTTTTAGCGTTCCGTCCTGGATCCGGAAAGGGAGATACCTTTAATTCATTAACAACTTGATTATTAGTGCCTTCTTCTTCGTCTTCCTGGATAATTGCTACTGTCCCTGGAGCAGGATCATGGAAAACAGGATTGTTATTTTCTTTGAAGAACCCATACTGTTTGGCATTTTTGTAAAACTGGTATCTTCTAATATGAAGGGGCAAGAGGGAAGTGAAAACCTGACTGCCCAATACAATTATAATCATGAAAAGCACTGCATCAAATGTGTGGTAGTGGCCAGTTTTAACTGTGGTGAGCCCTGTAACTGTCATGGCAGATACTACGTTGAACATGGCATCTAAAAAACTGACAGGTATGGAAACTTTTGGAGGTGCAATCCAGAATATGAAGGTCCCTACAAGTCCGAGAATGATGAAGTAAAGGAGATGAAGCCTATAGAAGGTTATATGCCTTCTTATTCTGGAAGGAATCCTGTCTATAAAAGTGGCTGCATCAGAAATAGAAACAGAACGCTTTGTAAATGAAGCTCTCATGTTTGGAGAAAGATTAACAGGCTCAATTTCCATTGCATACTCAGCAGGGATGATCCTATTCGAATTGGCATTTTGAAGGGAGATTTCTACAGCGATTTGGCTTGAGTAAGCTGTAGAATGTTCAGGCTCTTCAGCTGCTGAGCTACCAACTGGAAGAGCAGAAGAAGACTCCATGGGTAGAATTACAAAAATGTAGATGAATTGTGGAGAATTGATCAGCCTAGAACTAGCTCATTGCTATGGAGAATGGATCTGGAGGCTGCACATAGCATCAAGTTCAAATGTGCAGATCTTAAGTAGAAATAAACAATTGGGCAGATCACATCTAGCAAGTGGCACTCCAATGTGCAGAGCCACATACAAATACAAGGATAGTAGGCTAACCTTAGTTGACTTGAACCTAAGGATCCGGAAACTTCTCGTTAAACTCAAGGTGATTTTCCACTGCCATGGTGTCTTATATTATAGCCATTTTATTTGGGCCACATAAGCAAATAAAAAAAAAAAGGGGTTTGTAAACTGGAAATGTGTCTAGGTGTACATTCAAATGTATGCATGAGTGTGAGACTACCTTGAAAGAGTGTCTAGGTATGGTTAAATGTATACATGACCGTGAGACTACCTTGAAAGAAGTTGTCTAGGTAACATTCAAACGTGTGAGACTACCTTGAAAGTGGGGGCCTGGGGACTTTTATCAGGGTGTCTTGTTAGGGTATTGTGAGTTCATTAAAGTTATCTTGCTTGGATCTACTGCAGGCCTGTTTTGTTATGGTGTTGTGGGATGGCATTTGACCCTAGGTGATTCCTCCATGAGCTTTTCTGGATTATAGCTTATAGGATCCTCCATTTGCATTGTCTTCTTTTGTGCATATGGAATACTCCTGACCTGTTTCTTATAAAGAGGGCTTCACAAAAGGTATTTTGCACAGGTGAGGGCGTTGCTTCTTTTCTGGAGGCATATGTAAGTAGTTAAATCAATGGCCATAGTCTCTTTTTTTTTTGGAGTTGAAATTGTCATGTGTGCCTAAATATGTTATGTAAATATAAGATATATATATCTTGTTTTACGATGCTTTTCCACTAGAATTTTGTTGGTGTTGGAGTTTAAGACACCCTCTAGTGGAAAAAAAACAACAATTAGTCATAAATGGTGTCATAAATCAATATGATAGTCAAACTAAAGTGGAAAGTCATTCTCAGTCCACCTCACGTATTTTTCTCTCTATAGGGCATGTGCACGTCGATTAGGATGGCTTGGTTAATTCGGTTTAAATTGTCATATTAACCATTGTCTAATTTAACCACTTGTTCAAAACCTCACTTCTAAGTTTGTCGATTAACCAACCAAGTTCAACTAAGTCAAAGATAGTATAGATTACACGACTCCCATAGTGCTTTTCGTGCCTCCGACCATTGGTCTTCCAGTGTCACCAACTAGACCAACCAAGTGTCATTTGGTTTGGGTTTTGAGTGGACATGTATGTGAAATGTATGGAAGGAGTCCTTCCACCTTTTTTGACCAAAAAAATAGGTCATTTAATGGAAGGAAAATTCTAATTATACCTCTCAAGTTTGCGAAAATTCCAAAAATACCCTCCAAATGAAGAGCATTTTTAGAAAAATAGTAATAGAGTTTTTGTTGCTCCTCAAATTCAAAAGTTATCTTCACAAATATTATGGCTTAGGATAAGATCTTTCGAACAACGTCAAATTCATCAAAATTGGGATTGAAATTCACAAGTTATGCTCATTTACGTCGGTTTTTAAAGCACTTATTTTAAAACACTATAACTTGAAGATTTCAATTCCGTTTTAGACGATTCTAATGCTATTGGATAGTTCTCAATCTTATCGACAAGTTTTACGAGGGCACTTTTTTAGTTCGTCGATCACAAGAAAGTTATTGCCATTTAAGCTAAATACCCTGTTTCTAGAGGTAAAATTGAGGGTTATATTTGGAATTTTCTCTTTAATGGATCGCATGACATCCTCCCCCCTGCTCACATCCTTGCATACTAATTTATCTTCTTGTTCCTTTCCATATAGATGTCATAGTCTTGCAAGAGCCGATTCTCTTCTACCTTTAGGGTCCTCGATTCATTATTTTCACAATCACCATGCATAAGATTTTTTTTTCCCTCTTTTTGATGGACAAAGAATTCTATTACATTGAGTAAATGTTACGTGACTATACTGCAAATAGACACCCTCCTGTACAAGTCAACCTTATATGAGAATGAAGTGCATTGTTTCTCCTTTTTTTAAAGCCACTTTTTCTTGCGTTGATCACGAAGATATGCTAACTTTTGCCAGGGACCACGTAGTCTATTCTATGACTTTAAACTTATTCTATAATGCAATTGTCAGAGTAGATGTCAAATCAATTAAATTGACTTTTGCAATCCTTGTGCAACATAATGCTCTATGCTATTCTCTTTTGGATAATCATGAACATTATTGAGCATTTTCTCTTTCGAAGAAATAGAATTCATGTATGGACCTACGTGATATCCATTGTGATTGCACGATTTTCAACAAGATATAGATGAACAAGAGTTAGTTTTTATCTATAAAAGTGGCACTAACCAAATAGAATATTTGAATTGAACTGAATAGAATAATGCGTGCACATCATGTTGGGTTGCCCTTGGATATTATAATTGTTCTAAACCAATAAAAACGGAAGTGAATAGAGTAATGCATTGAATGGTGGTAATCAAAGGTTGTTGTTTGACTAGTTTCTTACCACCATAAGAAGGTAGAGATGTGTTATCACCTCACTTGATAATGTTTATAAAGTCATCATCTTGATCGTTCATACGAAGTCATAATTTTGTAATGTTATTTATAGGAAGTTGTAATACTACAACTTGAATAGAGGCGCATAATTCCACTTTTAATACATATAAATTGCTCCAATAATAATGTAATCTGAATTTTAGGAACAAAAGTTCCATTTTAGTAAGGGACTCACAAAGGACATAGAAAACCGATAGATAGGCTTGTCATTCATCATAGCAGTAGTGTACAATGTGTGAGGAAAATGAGTGGGGAGCTGACCATAGGGACAATGTCGAGCTACCCCATAAAACTGAAATAATATACTATGTGTAGGCAAGAATGAGGGCAATGACGACAACTTCTCATCGGATAAAAACCCTTGCCCTTTTGGGTTTTCAAGATAAGATAAGATGCCCCAAAGACAAAAGATAAACATATGAAAAAATGTCGCCAATGACCTCGAAGATGGCCGAAGATGAAAGATAAATATATGTCAAAGTCAAATGTACATGGATCAGATCCACGTGATTTCTTGACCCTGACAAAACACAACACAACACATAGGAAATACCATTAAGTGTCAAAAGAAGAACGCGCATCACGGGCGAGCGACCACCTAAAAGAGAAAATAAACCTAACAAATCGTAAGGATCGGTGAGACATTAGTACCAAAAATAGTATCACCAACTGGTGGAAGAAAGAAAAAATAGCATCACCCATTGGGTGGAAAATAGCATCACCCAAGAAAGAAAGAAAAGAAAGAAATTGGAAGAAAGAATAAAATAGCATCACCCAGCGGGTCGGAAAAATAATAGCATCACCCAACGGATGGAGAAAATAATAGCATCATCCAGCAGGTAACATTAAATTAATGTAAACATATCTAGAAGTAATATCATCAAGATATACCAGGAAAAGTATACAAAGGAAAAATACAAGGGAGGGAAGGGAGGGAACCAATAAGCAATAAGGAATGCTGCTGTGAGCACTCGTCCCTTCCCAGAATGACGATTCGATGGCTCAGATCAATACCATTTTAAATGAGTAATGAATTGATAAAATATATTCTATTGTTTTTTTTAAAACACATTTCATTCGCTTATAGTTTTTAAAACTTTTGGTTGGAAAAGGTGCCTCAATGTTGCACATAAGAAACCATAATTTTATACAAGAATTTATCGTGGTGGCCTTGTAATTGCACTATCAGAGAATTTGTGTCAACCTGGAGATTGAAGAAAATAAAGTGTTGTTTTAAAGTGTCTCAAAATGGGATTCAAAATTTGAGATTTACCTTCAAAAAATCCTTTGTTCTTTAAAAGTCCTTAAAAGGGCATGGTTGCATGATAGTTGACATTCAAGCAAATCTAAGGAAAAATGCCATTTTAATATTGAATTGAATGAATTTTATTGTTCAAGAAGATTAATACTAGAAACCATCATTCAATTAAATTGGGATTATGTCTATTCCAAAATTGCGTCGTATAAGCCTATTATTAACCTTTATATTGAATTAACCATACTTTTGCACTGAGTTCATTTTCAGCCTAGGAATATGCATTTTGTGCTGAAATTGAACGACATTCAAAAATTCGATGGAAATCACCCATATTATGACAGAATGTTGGCAATATAAAAAGTAGAAAATTGCATATTATTTTATACCATCATGGACGACTACGAAATCTATAGAGTGAAATACTATTGCTTTATTAATAAATAACGGCAAGCAAGTGGCTACAAAACTTAGAATTTCGTAGTTCAAATCGCGTCTGCCGCGATTTTGTTGACATAAATATAGCATGATCAAACAACATAAACGACAAAAACTATTCCGATTCATCGTCAACAGGTGCTCCTAAGATCCTTTTGATCATGAACAAACCATGCTCTGGATCTCATAGAAGATGGATTACAATATCGAAGGGATCAGGATAGAAGCGGACGGGATTCATAGCAATGACAGTCAGCCAGTCTTCAAGTTCTATGTCTAGCTGGTGGCACCTGCAAAGGTCCTCATGGTTCATCTTACAGGTAATAGAATGTGCCATAATAAGAAGAAGGAGGTGGACGCCAAAGTCGATGGCTTGGCTATTTCATGCATATCTATTTATACACACCTAAATTATTGACGGTATATACTTACAAATTATTGGACGTATAGCAAACCATATACATAATATAATAATACAATACGTATATAGAACCAATAATGCTGCTACAGTTGTATACAATAACACAATATATATTCAAAAGCTTTTGTGTAAAGTATATTTCATTGTCAAAACATTTATAGAAAGTATATTTCCGGTATACATATATATCAAAAGAGTTCCCTTTCTAGAACAATTTTCTCAAGGTCCCTGTCAATTTCCCCCGTCCGATCAAGTTGCGGGTATTGTGTTTGTATCTCTTCGACCGATTTTCCTGAAGCTATTTCTTGCAAGACACTGACAAAACGAAATAGGAAGTCATTTGTGCTAAACATATCAGTTGGTAGGATGGCGGATTTAATGACTGTGACTGATTGAAGCAACACTTTAGGGCGTCATCATCAACCATGATTATGCCTTCCTTTTCCTCAACACCTAGAGCATCCACCATGGTGCGCAAGCATTTCACAAATATCTTTTTACCTGTCGGATCTTTAGGGTTTGTGAATGAAGCACATTTGCTTTGATTCCAGATGGACGCCCAATCTCTATTTAGCTCAGGCACTACTCTCAAAACTTCCTGTATATTTCTATGTTCCATAGATGACCAAATTGCACAACGAAACAGACTGACGGCCTGGTCCAACATCTTCTTCAGATAAGGGCGCGGGTAAACATATTTGGTACGCATTTCAAATGATTTTTGTGCATACTATGACTTATCAAACGTTGCTTTAGGTAACGTTCTACATAGCACACCATTCAAATCAAAGACTAGTACCTTTGGGGAAGCCGAATTATGTCTGTAATGCAAATAATAACATATGAGATGAAAGAAATGGAACAAGAAAATGCGCCAGGCGCGATTTATTTAAAGACGCATGTCAACAAATTCTAAAAATATGAAACCAAAGGAAACTCTAAATCGCGCCAGGCGCGATTTCTATATGCTTGTCATTAGTAAAATGCATGGATATCATAAGAAAATGAGCATTGTCACAATGCCTTTCTTCTTCATCAATCCTCGTGGTGTCTTCTTCCGTTGCTTCCTTATTCTGAGTTGTCTCCGGTCTGCTAGAAGCATCAACCACATCAGTTGAGATCTGTATAGTTTGAACTTCATTACTCTTTATGCTAACCTGGCTAGAGCTTTCAGATTTTGATCTCGATCCCTGTCATTATCTTCATCCTTGTTATTTTCATCCTGTTCTTTATCTTCACCTACAAGGATGTTCACAGGCATGTCAACAGGAACCGGAACCACTGTCTGCTCTTCGGTGATATCCATGTTGATGCTAGCCAGGTGCTGTCTTACAGCCTCCCGTTCTTTAGCCAAATCTGCAGGTATTTCGGCCTTAGAGCTAGAAGCTTTGATTTTCGCACTGCCGATTGGACACCTAGGTGCTTCCTCTAGTCCTTTCTCAAAAAAGAGCTTTAAGAAATGCTTGGCTCGATCATCAGAGACGATGCTCTGGCATTTCCGTGCTAACTTCAAAGTTTCCCTACCGATGTAACCTCTGACATGAAGGTCCCAACAGGTTGTCCCCAATGGGCAAAATGCTTCAATGAGATAATGAGAAAGGGCCATAGAGAACCCGTTCTTGTTTAGCCTCCCCTTATGTGACGTTAGGAGCTCATACTTAATGTGCTCCACAAGAACGGGGTTCGCCTAGTTTTCTTCCTCTTCTTCCTCTTCGGATTCTAGTTGTTCCACATCTACGATACGCTTCCCCTTATCGTCAATAGTTTGCTCAAGATAGAAGATATTTTGCAGGAGGGGTTCATCTAGCTGATAGCAGTGCCGCAAGTTTTTCTCCTTCAGGTTTTCCCTTAAGCCTTTCATATTCCTTATCATCCATCATGGCTATCATAATGATAAGCACATGAGAAATTTTACTTTCTGTGCTAAATTCACTGTCCCTGTTTTCATCTATGAGGATTGCCTGCCGTATCACTTTAACGCAGTCTAAGTCTTTTGCAGCAGATAGAGCATATGAGAAGGACATGTCGGAGGGGCATATCGTGACAATTGTGTAATGCATTTCTGTCTTGTAACCATCGCATGTATTATAGAACGTATTATAGTCATCAAGCGACCATCTGGTGCCTCGACTATCAAGCATGAATAGTATGATATCGTGGGGACCTTTACCCACATCTGGCATTGCACATTTAAAACCAGTGGACACTTGATAAAAGAATGCGGATTCTTCATCCGGGGTCCGCTTCACCAATGTGACTTTTCTTTTCAAGTCGGATGCCACTTCCGTGTGAATCCCTTTCAGGTTTGCAACGTTCTTCAATTTCTGTTGTTTGACAAAGTCTTTGTACCAAAAGACATACTTCTTCAGATCGTCGTTGGAGACGTTGTATTTTTGCATTAGTCCTAGCTCTGACAACGACCACTCCCCTGTAAGCCTTTGTAATTCCTCTCCAACTGCCTTCTTGAGCACTTTAATATTTTTTAGTTGGTCGCAGGCGTCTTCAAATGATTCCCTGTTCTTTGTTGCAGATCTTTTCTTGTAAAGGACTCCCTTTCTGATGCACCTGTCCAGAACTGGGATCAGTTCTTCATCGTCTAAACCTTGGGCCTTCCTCATCTCTGTGACATGGAGATCAAATATTGATGTGTCGACAGGAGGAAATCTGCCTTGTGAATCGGGCAACCTCTTCTCCACATAGGCATCCCAGAATTCATTCCATTTCTCCTAGACCCAGTCTGAAGCAAAAATTATTTTGCAGGCATCCTTGGGTACGGTTTGGGCTTCAGAAGCATCTCCCCCTTTTTTTTTTTGGACCTGGTGCTCTTAGTCTTGTCCTGTATTATCGTCTGACAAAGTGTCCGTTCCAGCAACTTGAATTCAGCGCTTTTGGACTGGCCCTATCTGCAATTGGTTTCGAGCATGCAGCAGTTGCTCTATATAAGGACTGCAAAAAAATAACTTTGTTAGTTCCAAGTTAACAAGGTGCGATTTGCCTATTCTGAAAAGAGACTGCATTGGCTGATAGCAGTTTCTCTTCAAGTAGGCAAATCATGTCTGGCGCGATTTTAGAATAGAATGGAAATTGCGCCAGACGCGATTTGCCTACTCTGAAGATAAACCGCTTCTCGTCAAAGCAGTCTCTTTTCAGAATAGGCAAATTGCGCCTGGCACGATTTCACGATAGAATGGAAATCGCGCCAGGCGCGATTTGCCTACTCTGAAAAGAGGCTATCTTGAATGCTAGTCGTTTCTCTTCAGAGTAGGCAAATCGCACCTGGCACAATTTTAAAATGGAAGGAAATCGCATCTGGCACAATTTGACTCACCAGAAATCAGTTAACGTATCGAGTTTCTGATTAGGTTTGCAAATACAAAAACAAAAAACGTGGGAAGAGAGTTACCTTTTGTACAAAAACGTTTTCCCATGTCATTCAGGAGTGCACTGATTTCGGCTAGCTCGGCAGGTGTTGTTGAGCCGCTCAGGAACTGGCAGTTTCTGACCGAATACAGCCTATAGTACAACTGATTTCTAGTATTTTGTGCCTTCCGAATCAGAACCTTCTGAGTCTCAATTGAGTGCTAGCCATCTATTATCATGAAATGTACGTCCTGGTTGTCGATGAAGTCCTCCAGCTTGCTCCACATGAGTACCTTCCTTGTTTTTGTATCGTAAGGCACTACATATGCCGGCATTGGCACCTACCCTGGATTTTTGATCATGCTGTTCACTATCTCCAAAGAGTGCTGCTTATCGTACCTTCTGCTGATAAAAATAGCTTTAGTGGACCTGAAAAGCCTATCCACATGGACTAGATAAGTGAAGTTGCATCTTCCTTATCCTTCATTGCCTGTAGATAGGCACTGCCTGAGGGCCTCGTACTGATGGCTCATCGAACAGTTGAAAGCCCTTCGCATATTCTTTTAGACGTCAATGACTCGCCAACTGTCCAGCCAAATTTGAAAAGGGAGTCGGCAGTGTCGTCTAATCTTAGTGAAGTCTCTTTAAAACAGCTAGAACTGCATCGATTAATCTTCTTTAGGCTCTTCTTATTTTTTTGGCCCACTTCAACTAACACTGAACAACATGAATCGTCCTGTTCTTCGCATGTGATAACAATTCCCTGCTTCTTCATTTGATCAGTCTCTTTTACCCTAGACATGAATATAAGATCTGTCTTCCCACTAGTCTTGAAGATCTCGACATACCATTCTAACCCCTCTATAAGATCTTCTTCTGGACATGGAGGTTCTACCTGAGCCTTTATTATTCCAGATGTATCTTCTAACGTCAACACATGCTGCAGGTCTGTAACGGTAACGTCTTCATCTGTCCTTTGCTTTTTCTGCGCTGAAGATGCTTGACTGAGTTTGGTTTTCCTTTTGATTGTTTTTTGTGTTCCTGCAGAATGATAGCACATGGGTTAATGTTTAAATGCGAAAATATATGCTAACTTGCAACGTATGCAACAAAAACGCGCTTGGCGCGCTTTGAAACTTGAGAGATTATAATCTTATTAAATTGTGCCAGGGGCGTTTTGTCCGAAACAAACAGGGTTTGTCAATATAGAATCGAAAGATAAGAAACTAACGTAATGCTTGGAATATATGCAACAAATACGCGCTTCGCGCGCTTTAGAAATGACCTTAAAGATTTCAATATTCATCTGAAAACACAACTAACTATAGAAAGCACAACTAACTACAGAAGACTATTCAACTAACTATACAAGATTAAAATAGCGGATACAGAATTGAGCAAAAACACAACATGAAGAAACATCCAAGAATAAAATTAATATATCTTGTCATAGCATATATTTGCATACATTTTGGAACAATTGAACTGAAATATTAGAGGACATATGCTTCTTAGCGGATAAGAACTCTACTATTAAAGAAAAACATCTTGAAAACCTAACGAAAAGAGGGACACAGAAACAAAATACGTAATAAAAAACTGATTAATATCTGAGGCGCTAGCTGGATTAGTGCTTTCAGCTTGTTTAGCAAGCTCCTGGGTTGCTTTGGCA
This sequence comes from Isoetes taiwanensis, assembly GCA_021234155.1. Lineage (NCBI taxonomy): Eukaryota > Viridiplantae > Streptophyta > Lycopodiopsida > Isoetales > Isoetaceae > Isoetes > Isoetes taiwanensis. The sequence goes on from JAJEKV010000490.1 coordinate 112,400, forward strand.
TGTCGCCCACCTCTATCTGCGCCTTGGCCGCGACTGCCAGATCCTCCAGACGCCATAGAACTACAAGTTCGGAAGATGTTATGAGACTGGAATTTTGGTTCAAATTTATATGTATGCGTTGATAATCTAAGCCGTCAGATTAGAACTGTAAATTTAAATTCCCGTCATTTTAAAACTATACTGCCTAAATTAACCGCCCGTCCTGCTCATTTAAATTTTTTAAATGTGCTTTTCTTTTTATTGCAATTTCAAGAAAATAATTAATTCTTATTTTCAAGAAACGCATATCTGGCAAGCTACTTCCACCTAATCGACCACCTAATCTCCCAAGATCAACGACCCGCCTTCAATCGACCCGTCTTGAATCATCAACCCGCCTTCAATCCCAAGATCATCGACCCGTCTTGAGCACCTTCAATCGACCCGCCTTCAATCCCAAGATCATCGACCCATCTTGAGCGCCTTCAATCGACCATCTTCAGCGTCCTCAATAGATCATGTCGGCTGAACTACGGTGAGTGTCATTCCATTCTGAATATGCACAGCTTCGTCCTGTTTTTTTTTTTTCATGCCAATTCTATCATTCTGGTTGTTTATCAGTGTCGGAGAAGAATGCTATCTTTTAACAGCAAACTTGAAGCGTCGAGTAGGATTATGTAAAGTCAAAGATCCGAATCCAACTTCTATGTGCCATGGTGTTCCTCTTGGAAACAGTTTCTGTAAGATTTCTATTATAAATTGCAATTATGAGGATGAGGCTCTTCCACGAAAACATCCCGGTGGCGATACAGTTGGGGAAAGCGTGGGCACATTTGTAGCATGGCTAAAAGAACGTCTGAAAAAGGTATCAAATGATATATTTATAGGTATATCGGATGGGGGGCATCGCCTTTAGGGTGTATATAGACACCAATCCTGACCCTCCAATTCTTGAGGTGGCGCAATTATGGCCCTAAGATCTTATGGGGGTATGCATGGGCATGCATGGGGGCATGCACCACATGCCTGGACCGTCGGATATGGGGCAGCTAAATCGTGGCCATTGATTTTGAGCTTAAGAAAGTGCAGAGAAATTCCACCAAAATTAATAGGGAAGTGAGGTGGCGCCACATTTATGATAAAAGTTTATATGAAATTAAATCATCTTATGAGGTGGCGCCACCACGTGAATGTGCCGTATCAGATGCTGCAGGCCTATGCGATGAATTCGGAGGGAGGTATTTCGTCGCATCAATGTGTTCGATCCGAGCTCCAGCACCACAATAACCCAGAAAATCAAAATCTATGCTCCGCCGTTTCGATCCATCAGGATCCCTCCATGCTTCCCGAAGACAGCAATCCTGTGGAGAATATGTTTTCCGATTGCTCCCTCCAGCTTCCCAGCCAATGCTCCGTCCAGGATTGCGACCGGATTTCTCAGCTCAAGACCTGGCTCCGCAATCCCGACGGTAGCTTCGATGGCAAATCCGCCGGAAATGGTTCCATGAAGAATGATCTCAGTGCTCTTGCGAATTTTTTGTATGCGGTTACATTAAAATCTACATAGAAAATTGGTCTTTCTTCATCTTTCAGACCAGTATGAGGAAGAGAATGTACAAATTTGCGAAACCTACAGAGTAGGTCCAGCTTCAAGGGGCAAAGCAGAAATATGGGTAACTGATGAAGAATCCATCACCATATCCAGAGTTGCAACAGCTCTTTTCAACACTCGAAAACTTTTGGCATGATGTCATTCGGCAGGGCATTTCTGCAGATTCGATCCAATGCTTAGCTTCTTATGACAGAGGCAAAAATGTGGACGGTAAGTTTGCAACATGCCTCCTTGCCATTTCCGTCTGCCTACCCTTCTTTCTTTCCTTTATCTTTTCTCTCAGGTGCATAGACTGGAGCAATCATGGCTGTAGAGCGTATGGAGCTTGGTCTATCTAACCGGGGAAAGCACTGATGGCATCAGCAAATCTGGAGCGCATGAATATCCTCCGTTGATTTATTATATTTGCAGGTGATATGCGTTTTTTGGTTGCAGCTAGTGAGCTCTCTGATAGTATGTGTGCAATACTAATTCCTTATGTGCTGATGCTATAACGTGGTACTGATACATGATCGTCTATTAGCATCTGGGCTAATGAGCTCTGTAGAATCATTGCTGAAGAAAGCTCAGTATGTATGGCTGCCAAATCAATACGTAACTGATAATAGCATATGTTGGACAGGCTATGCTAGCAAATATTTCATTGTTATGCTAAGTTTTGGGTGTTGTTTCTCTGCTGAGACTCGGATTTGGTATGCTCCTCAATCTTGCCAGCAAGCAGTTTTGTTCTTTTCTTTTGTTGCTTGAATCTTGTTGTAGATTTTTAACATCTTTAACTGACCATGTATTGTTTACCATCTTTGATCCATGTTTTAGCTCTATAATGCTTATTTTAACTCTCCTTGATTTCTATTCCTCTTTTCAAATAAACTTCTCTGACTGAAATATGTAGCATAATAACAGGGGGTTTGCTTTGTGTTTTTGTACACTTTTCACAAAGGTTTTCCTAAGATTTCATGGCGTATTCGAATAGATGTACTAATGCGTACATCTAGAGTGCACCATTTATTAGTTTTTTATTTAGCTTTTTTTTTTCAATGGTCCAACATCCAAGGGCTCACAACAAAAGCCCTCTTTTTATTTCAGTTGCCATTTTCAGAGTTTTGCATGCAAGCATCCTGCCATCATGTTTTAGGGTTATTTTAGGGTTAGACGAAAGAAGGCAAGAATCGAAAGCAATACAAATGCTGGAGGGTTCGAACATGCTTCAAGATTCAGCATTCGGCTTCAAGAATAAGATTTAACATTGGGTTTGAAGATCTAGCATTCGACTTTGCTAGTTTATTTTTCCTTCTCCACTTCACTATTGGCGCATCTACCGGCAGGTTAGGGTATGGTGGAGCGAAGGTAAGAACGGGCGGATGTTAGGGTATGGAATGGAATCAAGATCAGAAATAATGACATTGTATTTCCGGCCGGATTGGATTTTGCCACGCCCTTCCGGCCGTGCATCTTGGAATCGCTCCTTTGCTTCCATTGTTCATGAAGAAAGATTTAATAAGTTTCTCCCTCTTGCGGATGCAATGGAAGCGAGATAGAACTATGGATATGGATATGAAAATGGGTCGCAAATGGCGGATGGAAGAACTAGGAAAAACGGCTTCGTGAGCATCCGATTGCATTTCTCTACTCCGGTTGTGCAAGATTTTTTCGCATGGGAGAGGAAAAGATCGAAAATGCGGGAAGCACAAATCTTTTTGGAAGAACCCTCGAGAGCTCTTAGATTCCGTGTTATGTCGAGACCTCGTGGCCATGATTGCAATTTTAAGAAGTAAAGCTCCAAAGAACTACGAAAAGGAAAGCTCGCAAGAAAGAATGGTAGCACAACGAAAGGACGTCTATAGGTTTCTAGCTCAAAAGCACAGTTGGCAGAAACCCTTAAGCTGGATTTTAGCCTATTTGGCGATAACAGAGCAACAGCAGGGAGCACTTATTTAGTGCCTTCCAAGAAGCTTCACCATTCCCTTCCGACCTTCCCTTCGGATTTGTGCTACATTATCGTCTTTCCAAAATTTGTACCTTGAAATTTGTGGTATTGTGCTTTCAGACGGCTTTCTCAGTCTTGGGCATCATCTGCATCTGTACTCTTTATTTCTCATATTATGTGGTAGAATCTCGTGAAAATCAACATTTGCTTCAAGAAGACTGGATTTCATCTAATTCTGTGGTCTAATGATATGCTTCATATAGCGATTATTTCAACGCATGAGATACCTCAGTTAATTCTGTTTCTCATTTCATGTTTCTATATAGGTGCGAAACATCATTGGAGATGCAGGACTTGAAGTGCTTGGCAACCATTGTAAAAAGCTTAGGAGTCTTCAGATTGAAAATTTAGAGCACCAGCGTGGTTTTGTATCACATTGGGGCTACTTTGTCCGCTCAAAACCGCAGATGTTTACATCCGTTTGTAATTTATGCATCAAATATCACCAGTTCAAAGATTATCTCGCATTCGGTGACATGAGAACCACACCTTCATTTGATGATGGTGAAGAATTTGCTAGAGGGATGTTCAAATATGGTTCGTTTGGCTATTTATATACGCCATGGTGGACTTACAAATGAAGTTTAGCCCACATTGGCAGATATGGTGGAAAGATTAGGTGGCTTCTTTTGGGCTGTGTTGGAGAGAATAATGAGGGGTTCAGGCTTAGGAAGCTTGAACTCAGGGATTGTCCTATTACTGAGGCTGGAATTGCAGCCACAGTTAGATCGTTACAATCGTTGAGATACATATGGGCCCAAGGCTATGAAGCAAGAAATACAAGTGATTTTTTGCAATGGGGCCTTATTGGAACATAGAATACCCCCCGAGTTCTTGTAAAAGTTGTGCTTATTCTGAAGTTGAAGTGCTCAAGTATTTATGTTCATTTCAGAGTTTATGCCCATCCATTTAAGTTGCCTTGCAATTCTATAACACCCTATGCAAGGCAAATCTTAACTCTATTTACTTGTGGAGATGTTTGATTATTCCCCATAACATATGTATCCAAGATGGCATTTTTTAAATATACGACAATATATGTGCCATGGCAAAGCACATGGTTTAAGTGCTCTTCTTCCAAGTATGATATAATGTTTGTTTTTTTGCAAAGTTATAATACAAACCATTACATTACACACCTTAAAACCCTTAAACCCCTTTTTGTTTGGGTGTATATTCACACGGGGGGTGACTTCGGGCAGCGAGAGCCCCTATAATTATGTTTTGTACGTACAAAATCAACACCATATAGTATGTTACCTGAAATCTTATAGTATTTTTCAAATCTTGTTATACAGTATCATAATTTCTATACATCCATACCCCATAAACGAGGAATTTTGTGGACGGTGTAGATTAAGGAATAATGGGTGAATATGCCTGTTTAATGGGTGAATATATGCAGGAAACCCTTGGACATGTCCAACCTCCAGCCAATCTATCACCTGCAAAAAGGTATTCTGCTTGCATGCAACACTTGGAGCTGTAATTAATTGAAGAGGCATTCAGATGGTGCCATCAGAAGGTAAAACTTCCATTTTCTTATATTAATTCCTTTTGGAACAACCACGTTGGTGGACTCCAATTCCAATATACCGCTATATTTATGTTGCAGAATATTGGAGATCAAAGTTGGGCCCAATAGTGGGTTTGTTCAACTTCAGTTTTGCTAGACTTTCATGCATTGTTGCTGCTGCGATCCTCCTTCAAATTTTGCACTATGCCCATTATATAACAGTCCCAATATGCAGAGCCATTTGGATTTGCGGTAATTTGTTGCTTTATTTGCTCCATTACTTATTTTATGGACATTCATGAGGATTCTTGCACTTGAAACTTCTACACTATTGTGACTTATTGCTTATAAGTATGCTGTTGTGATCATGTTGGAACGTTACTTTGTATGGGCATATATAAACTCGAGATTCCTTTGATGACTCATTTTCTTATTTAAACTTCCCGCTTTAGCAGTTTGGTTTTATTTACTGGCCCTTTGCATGGCTGCATTCTTTTGTTATTTATATTTACTCATGCTCATTTGTTTTTTTTGCTTGCAGGTGGTGGTTAATATTATCTCATTGGCGAGAGCTTGATTGGTCCAAGGGTTGGTGTGATGACTTTAGGAATTTGCGTAGTATAGGCGAGAAGCATTAGCCTCTCATCGGATCGGCACTTTAGCGTCTTTGGCAAGAAGACCTCTTGCCTTAAGAACTCTGTCATAGAAATAAGACATTTTCTCAACCAAATCATGAGTTACATTATGTATAAATCTTTCCTCTTTTCTAAACTTGCCTACGAAGAACACAAGCGATCCAAAGTCCAGCTCCAGGTTTGAAGGTTGATATTTTCTTGCCTGCTTTACTGTCTTCTGACACAAGCTGAGCTGTGCATCATGTGATATTCATGTAATACAGGTGCAAATGTCAGTATTTTCTGCTTTGAATTTATAAATAGCTAATACTAGGCCGTATAGAGTAGTTTCGTAGAAGAAAATTGTTTCTTATTGTTGTGGTAAAGTGTATGTGACAGATATGAGATATGATAATCTTACAGGTTCTTTCTCTTGGTGTCTTTTCTCTCGGCATTTATCTTTCAACGCAACACAGAGATTGTGAAAAGTTTTTGACAACTCCTATTTTTGTTATTGGTGCTTTTCCCTTCACAATGTAAGTCCATTATACTCCTTTTATTTATAATTTATTTATAAATATGTTCTACTGGTAACTGACATTCTTGATATGTTTGTAGATCTATTATTGGATTCATTGGGGCGTGGAAGGACATTACATGCTTGCTCTGGATTGTATCCTAACTGGGAAAATATGCATGATTGACTATGGAACATGTTTCTCGCAATTGTCATTATGAAGCCTTGACACTTTCAGTATCTTTTTTTTGCTGTTAATCCTCCTTGCTTTAATTGCTATATTCACTGTGTGTTCGCGTAAGTGACCATTTGTTTCTTCTATGTTCTTTTTGTTTGTTATCAATTATTTAGTAAAATGCTAAATCTATATTGTACCTGTAGTTTTGTTGTAACAAACAAAGGAGCCGGTCATGTTGTTGGGGGTCAAGGGTATGTATTCTTCAGAACCTACCACTGTATCAACTGCTTTCCTTTTAGTTGGTGTTCTTGAGTACTAACTTTATGTGCTTCACACACCAAACAAGCAGATTTAAGGAGTACAAACTTGGAGACTACTCTAATTGGTTACAAAAACGAGTTATTTCTCTTTGCCCTAAGCTTTCATTATGACTATCCTAAAATATAAAATTACGGATTTCCATCTTGAGATGGTTGCACGAAAGAAATTTAAGATTCAATAATGATTCTCAAAATCAATTTACTATTTAAGCTATTTTTGTTGAACTACCTTTATGTTTGATCCTTTAATCATCCAGAACGCATCAGTAAGAAAACATATTACCCATCTTAGTTCAAGTTATCAATATTGTAACCAGATTTGGAAGGCTTTTGATATGTATGTATAGCCGCTTCTCCCATGGATATGATCTACTTTCCCTCCTTAGAGACATAAGTCCTTTCGGCGTGTCCTCTGTGAACCTTCATTTTTTTACTGCCACCTCACACCCTTGCACTGTATTGTTATTTGTCAAATTATCCAACTTATTGTTGGTCCACAACATATGTATGCACAATTAAGGCTATGTGCCATTTAAATTACGCATTCATCTTGCAATGCCAATTGCACTCAAGCTGATGTCTCCTAGATGTCCACATATTCTATGTGATTCTATTATTTTGTAATGCCAAATTTATACCAACATTGAATAATCGACTTTATTAAAGACAAGAATGAGGCATTCTAAATCATCGCTAGGTGATGTGCCAGAAACTCTTCAAGCATTGTGCTCATTTCATGGTTGAGCACAAGAATGTCAAATTTAGTTAACATTTTAACAATCTAGACTCTTAAGACATGAAACATGTCCCATAGTGAGATCTATTCCATAGTTGCAGGTCAAGAATGTTAAACTCAATTGTTTACATTCTAAATCTCAAAGCATGATGTACAACTATAGTTCTTCAAGACAATAACAAATTTCTAGTCCTGATAACTGTGCAAGAGCATTTCATGGACTCCCTAACTACATGAGTGCACCTATGGATCTTACCATTTCCACACACTTGCACTTGGTCCTCATCCTCCCTCTTTGCACACTAGCTCTATATGCCGAAAGGAAATCGTTTGCTATACACCATGATGGCAAAACTAGACGCATGTTTTCAGTCTCTATTTGTCTCGTCTTCTGAATATCTATCTGTGCCACAGTATTCACCATCTCAAGGTTATATTTTGCATATAAATTCTCAAGATTAAAGATTACATATGAATGGTTTCTTTCAAGGTCTTTCCTTCTTGCCAGGTTCGCAGAAAAGCAAACTCGTGGGTTGTTCCAATTGACCTTCCTGAGCATTCACTTGACACTTCATTTCAATTGATAGGCCTATATAGACTAGCAGTTGATCATACATTGAAGGCCTATATAAGCAAATTGCATGGCAATATAACTGCGTATCAATATCAGGACACGTTTCTGCAACTACTAAGCTCTAAGAAAAGCAAAACCACATTATTTAGTGCGATAAGCATAAACATAATAAGAAGTTAATATGGGAAGACTCTTCCAAAACCACTTTGGCTAAGGTATCAAGCACATATTTTTATAGCCAATATAATATATGCATGCCTATGGGGGAAGATTCGGGCACAGATTTACTAGAAATAGTACCTTGGAATGCCTTTACAAGCAAAAAAAATCTTGCAAATATACGACCCATTTGGACATTCATATGATATGATAATGCTATTCTCACTAAGAATGTATGGATCTTGAACTTATGCGTGGCAATACCAGGCATATGCACTTTTGAAAAATCTAAGGGAATCTTCATAGGATCTTAAAGAATATAGAGGAATCTCAAGAGGATCTTAAGGATTCTAGGGGAATCTTTATAGAATCTTGGAATTGAATCCCGGGAGCTCTTGATCTCTTGTCGGTCCCAAATACAAAGTGGGAGGTGGTCAATATGGATTTCAGAATGAGCCTTCCACGATAGCAAGGAGCTGAGATGCCTTAATGGTACTGGTCAAAAAATTGTCCAAGATGGCACACTTCTTACCATATTAAACCATGAACACAACATTAGATACCACCTTGCTTTTTGCGAAGGAAATCTTTAGGATGCATGGGATTCCTAGAGAAATCATTTAGCACAATCCTATGTCCAAAGTAGAAGCCTCCCAACAATTGTTAGCTGCAAAAAGCCATCAAAAAAGTTTGGCAGACAAACATAGGATGGTAAGGGAATTTCGGCTCAAAGATAGCGCGTGGCTCAAGATTAAAGTCAACAAGCCAAGGTCCGCATCGGCAATTGCAAGAAACTTGCTCCAAGATGGGCGAGACCTTTTAAAATTATTGAATGAGTCGGTACTCAATCCTACAGACTTGATCTCTCAGCTCACTTAAAAGTACATAAAGTTTTCTGTGCAAGTCTTCTTAAGAAACATACACCCAATCCTGAAGAAGTATTGGAGGCCCCAATATTGTTGGAAATGATGGAGGAACAAATTGAGAATATCCTCGAAAGCCTTCTTGACAAGGAATTTGAAAAGACAAGAAGATCAAAGTTCCTTCAATATTTGATCAAGTGGAAGTACTTGTCTGTGGAAGATGTATCATCCTAGATGTAAACCTTCAAGGCCATGATGCACTGCGAGTGCTCATGACTGGGGATCATGTAGATTAAGCAGGCAATCATGGGCGATGATGGGATCGTCTTAAACGTTCCTTAGCCATGATGCACTGCATATGCACACGACCAGGTAGGGGGTAAGCATCTAATTATGAATGATGATGTGACCATCCTAGACAGTCCCCATGCTCAAATTTGAATGGGCCATGATTCAATGCAGGTATGTAATGATAACCTTGAGCTAGTAATTCGGCTCAAGGAGGTAACTAGGGGGGTGGTCCTTTTAAAACCACAACTTATTAACTAAATTAACATGATATGCTACGTATTGCAGGTCAGTGAAGGAAGAGCAAAGGAGCACACCATGAAAAGAATAAAAATTATAGATTTTGTGCTTATGGGATGTTATTTGTTTTTTACAAGTATTATGGGTTTCATTTGTGAGGTTGAGTCTCAGCCGTGGATCTGGAGCATATCCTGGGTACGATGCCAGATCAGCGGCCAGCATCTTTTTAGAGAAAAAATAGCCTGCCATTTCCTAAGGTCTCCATAAGAAATCGCTTGCCATTTTTAGACCATGCAGACCGGCAGAGCAAATGGGATCCATCAACAGGAGACCCAGATCTTCGTGGGCAACCCAGATCTTCGTGGGCTCTCGCTCTGCAAGGCTCCCACAAGCTCGCTCTACCTCTGCGCTCATCATCGCCCCCCTTACGCTCTGCTCTCGGCTGCTCCGCTCTCCCGGCTGCTCTGCTCAAGCAAACAAAGAAACGTAGCCATACCTAAACCGACATACCCATAAACCACAAACCAAGCATCTGTGGGCTTCCCTGCTCTCTACCTACCTTCGTCTCTCCATCCAAGTCATGGTTACCCAAAAAATAAAGACCATGCATGTATCAACCCTCCCCTGTCCCGCCATGGTGGCAACAAACCCCAAATCCGTCAAACAAACCGAAATCCGGCATGAAATCGCTCCCGCTCCAAATTCCCAACCCAAATCCGGCTAACAAACCCCAAATCCACTCTGACGCCAGGGGACCCGGGGTTTGGCCGAGAAGCAGTGATGGCTCGAGCGCCAGTCATTGCCGGCCCGATGCAGATCCATTGGCCGCCGCCGATGCTGAACCCCTATAACAGGGCCCTTAACGATGGCTGCCCCTGCTCTGCTCCGCCGCAGCTGCTGGAAAACAACACAATAAAAATTTGCCAACCAAATCGAAATTAGAAATGAGATTCCCCATTCCATTTCCAGACAAGCTCCTCACAGAACATGTAAATGGCAAGAACATCTAAATGGCACAGAACCCTAAAATATACGGTTCCCATACTATACACAAGCGAAATCTTACTCCACACCATTGCATTCCAAATACGAAACAAAAAACGGGGAAGTTTATTATCTATTGTTTAAATTTGGTTTTTCCGATCTAGAGGAGAACTTTTTGGATTTTTTTTTAAGTTAGTTTTCTAAGGTTTAAAGGGCTTTTGACTGCCGGAAAAGTTTTCAGATTTCCGAAAATCAAAAAGGTTTTCGTAGTATAGTTTATAGTTTATGGGGTTTCGGCTTTCCGGATATATGGGCATCGACTTTTGACGAAGTGAAGAGATGGATCGTGTTTTATTTTAGTATGCTTTCTACTGTGGGCATGCCCATGCTGGGGCCAAATTTTTTCCTTTTCTGGCTGCATCGTGGCATGCATGCCACGAGCTCGGCAAACTTAGAGTTCGTAGAGTCGGGCAAGTGGATCACCGTATAACTTGGATCGAAATCTGGATTTTGTATATGACTTGGATCGAAATTTGGATTTTGGAGCCGATCCCCAGTTTCAGAATAGGTTTTTGAATAGATTTTGGAGCCGATGCCCATTTTTAGAATAGCAGCATATTGGAGCTGATTTCCAGTTTTCAGATTCGAATAGGTTATGAGTGCGTAGGTTTAGTTTCAGAATGATAAATCTTATTGTTGTTACATGCAGATTAATTGGCTTTGACATTCGAATTTTGGATTCTTTATCTAGGATGTCTTCATCCTCGGCATGCTCGCAATCATGCTCAGATCATGCATCAAGATTTCGTTATTCTCAAGGTATTCAGGCCAAGTAATGGCAAGGAGAATGCATGCCGCATTTGCTATGACGATTAGGATGGTGCATCCGGTTGGGTTTGAGCTCGGATGGAAATATTCAGATGCAGCCATTATTTGGATGATGTATCCAGTGGGCAGGTTAGTTTACAGGTTAGATTCTGTATTCTTTTAATATATGAAACTAGGGCTTCAATCATGCACTTTTCTCCACTTTTATAGCTCTTCTTCTTGAGCTTCAGTCTTAATCTTGAGGTGGATGCTTGCTTTGGTTTCAATATTGTATTTCGTTTTTCCTCTTCTCTATCCTTTCTCTATGCCATCAATCGTTGGGATAACAGTTGTGGAACAAATATAAAACATGTTTTTCCTCCTGTCTACATCAAATTTGAAAAAGCAGAAGCACTAACAAGTCTTTATCCTGGTTTGAGAAGCATCATTTGGAGCTACGGGTTTGGGCCAAGCTGCAATATTTATTTTTGCAGATCTCTCTTTCCATCTATGGTTGGTTGTGTCAGATAGGTGCAAAGGAGATATGCACATTTGCCTGGGCCTATGGTTGATTGTGTCAGATAGGTGCAAAGGAGATGTGCAACATTTGCCAAGGAGATGTGCAACATTTGCCTGGTCTATGGTTTGTGTCAGATAGGTAGATGTGCACATTTGTCTGGGTATCTATGTCCGAACCATTTCACCTATATAAGATTTTTTGCTTTTGAGATTATTCTATGTTTAACTATGTCTTTAATTGATTGTAATATATTTTGCAGCCCAAATACAAAATAGAAGAAGGCCATGGCATGCATATATTATTAGAACAACACCATTTTATTGTCTGCTTAGAAGGGCCCAAGCAGCACGGCCAGCTTGCCTACGTCAGGCCACTCCATATGATAATAGCACAGCCAGAAATAAGATCTCCAAGTTACAAAGATTTGCCTAGCTCAATCCTATCTCTGATTATATGACATGGATATAACAGTTGCAAATTCCACCTCTATAGTTATGGCCTTTTACAAAAATACGGAAATTGTGGGATTTATAAACTTAAAGTTGGATCTTCAGACTTCTCTAACTGTGGCCGCTGCAGAGGCAGCATAGTTCTCCTTTCTTTGCAAGAATTGCAAGTAGTTGTCTTTATGCACAACTACTTGGTTAGGAACCATACTGGCAAGTCTGCGATTTTCATCTCAGACACATCCCTGATCTCAGCCCCGTATCATGTCCATATTATCAGAACCACAACACTTTATTGGGCGGTATGCCAAACTACAATGTTTACTTAATCTAAGGAATGCAGCTTGCAAGTAACTCAAGGACAAGGACAGACTCTATTTTTGTTATCCACATTCCGTTGGTGGAAACTTCGGATTGTTAAGTAGCCGTTTTAATATTCCAATTGTGTAAGAGTTTCACTAAGAATCCTTGAAACTTTTGTGAAAATTTCTTATAGTTGGATTATATTTGATGCCGATTTTAGTGTTCTTCAGAGAAACTAATGGAGTGAAAGGTGTTGCTCTTCATCTTCAGTGAGTTTAAAATGGTTTTCATGCAATCTACGTGCTTCAAGTTTTGCTTACCATTCTGATTCTTGAAATTATTCAGAGCAGCGAGAGGCCAACCTCCATGCTTGAGAAACAGAGTTTGCTTGCTGAAGTTATGGCCCTCTTTCTACGCTACTGTGCAATTAAAACAGCAAATGCATTTTGCCATATTTGGGCCATTTACAGTAGGATTCTGAAAATTGTGTGCCTAGCAATATTTTTAAGTCTTTCCTTGATCTTTCCAACAGATACTCTTGCTGCGAAAATAGAGCTTGCATTTGAAAGTTATGGCCCTCTTTCTACGCTGGTGTACAATTAGAACAGCAAATGCATTTTGCCATATTTGGGCCATTTACTGTAGGATTCTGAAAATTGTGTGCCTAACAATATTTTTAGGTCTTTCCTTGATCTTTCCAACAGATGCTCTTGCTGCAAAAATAGAGCTTGCATTCGAGAGTTATGTTAAAATCCTTACGACCAGCCAACAAGCTTTACAATGATGAAAGGTAAATTTGATTGTCTTGGCATGTCTTTTGAATCTATGTAAGCTCCAAACAAGACTTACTGTTATGCAGGAATGATAATGTACATGCTAAGTTAGGTTAAACCATCCAGGTGCATTAGTCTACGATGTTGCTCATTAGAATCTCATGTAGAAAAGATATTTTGATGAAATTTGTAGATCCTGTCTTTCGAATTCTCAACCAAACGATTTGCGATACTTGGAACATGATGTTATCCAGTTTAAAGAGAGCAGTTGGCAACTTATGAGCATATCTCTGATACTAAGATATGCCAAAGTCGTCCCATATTTTGTGTCTATTAATAGAACAGAAGATTTATATTCTATTCATGTATTGTTTTACGTGCCCTCCAGACATGCCTCCGTGCCTTCCAGACATGCCTCATCACACCAAAGCGTTGCAAGAATACATCACGTCAAAGAGTTGCTAGAACGACTTTTATATAATTTATATTTTGCTTTATTACCAGTAAAGGTGTGCATTTATTTAATAGTTGCTCGCCCATCTAAATTGCACAATATGGACATGTTATATTAGCATTTTAGCGTTTCATCCAAATGCCACAAATGCAATTTAGCTTATTTGATCAGATCTTTGGTGCCTTTTTCCCTTCAACTTCAACAAATAGAGGACACTTAAACCCTTTGGAATATCTTTACTTTATATGGCTTATATACCTTTTGATTATTATATAGCATTGCTGTGTTGTGAGTAATACGACTTTGTCACATCCACATTGAATACAAAACCTTCAGTGTAATGTGTGTGCAAACCCTTAACTATATAGATATTGTCATCCACATTGAATGCAAAACCTAGAGTCATATATCTAAGTTCCAAACAAATAATTTTGTGTAGCTCTACATGTTATCGTTAGTCCATGTCCCAAGTGTCGACCTAAATTCTATGTTCCAAGTGTTACTCTAAATGCACTTGCCCATAGGCACATTATTTATGTTGTAATAATCCTTTTTTAAGTGTCGATTGCTTAAGCTTTAAATGCTATTACATTTTACAAATTAATTGTGCTTCTTTACTCCCAAGATAAAGCCCAAATGCCATGACGTTTTCTAAATATGCTTCTTTAGTCCAAATTTCAAGTAACCAAGACAAAACAATAGATAAACCTCAAATTAAATCGCAATGACAAGCACTACTTAGAAAACTTAATATTGGTATCTTATGTTGAACAAACAATCCCTCATAATCCAATATCACTAAGTAACTCTTATTCAACCAAGGTAGACCACATCTTTGGACTTCATTTCACACATGCGTCCCTATCCACATTGCCACCTTCCATGCAGCAATTTAAACAAACACTTTTTTCGGTATTTACGCATCCCTCTATATATATTGTGGCTAAAGCCCGGCAACGCCGGGCACTGTTACTAGTAATAATTATAATAATAATATTATTGATCATGCCCACATTGGACCTTGAAGGTCATGGAGTAGAAAATATTTACATTTGATTAATTCTCATAAGCAGACTATGATGAGAGTCCACTGCCTTGATATACAAACCAAGATCGTGTGGCCTCATGCTAAGGATAATATCAAGACACGATTCATCAATTCCAAACTTATCACGAATATCCGAGTATGCCAAACACCGTGTAAGTACGTGTGTCTCATCCTCTAGTGCCTGTTGATCACAGAAAACACAAATCCGATTCTCTCTTGGAACCCCTGCCCACCTGCCTGTCTCTATACCAAGATGATGCGAGCTTGTCCTATACCGTGCAATCATGTGCTTGAGATTCCTTGATACGTTAGCCTTCAAATAGTCTTGTTCTGCATAGACCATCATCGGATTTATGTCTTCAGTGTACTTCGTCATTCTACTACCTTTTACCGACCAGAGATGGTCCATCGCCAGAGTCTACAATAAATCTCGTAAATATGTTGTGATGACATTAGGTGTTAACTTTCATAATGATAACTATTAAGGGCTAATGTACAAGGATGTATGTATAGCCTTACAACTATCGTTTTGATCATTTTATTAAAGTTCAATTGCTATATTTCTTTTTATTGTATCTTGTGTATATATATAATTCTAATGATTACTGAAATAAAATATGTGTATATCATAACATTTGCGTGGTGGTGTGAATATTGAATTCTTTGATGCTCTTTAGCCAGTCTTATCAACCCTAGAAAACCACACATTAATCAAAATGCGTAGTTTCTTGGGGTTGGTCAGACTGGCTAGAGGGCATCAAAGGATTTCAATGTTTTAGACATTGCGTATAAGAGAAAACATAATAAAATTCTTGTGAGATAAAAGTCTGCGGTACAAAATTGCGCCAGGCGCGAGATTGTAATATTCAAAAAATAAATGTACATATTTTTTCTTGTGTGCAAATGCGTCAGGCGCGAGTTCTTTCGAAACTAACATAGGAGGCTGTACATATCTCTACAAAATGTCACATAGGCCCACTTCATCGGCCAGATATCGAGTCACGTGGCCACTGTACCACTGACACCATCCTCCCATTCATTGAGAATGTCGAGTCTCCATATCAGAGTGTTCCGTCGATCTCTGGCCTTCCTAATCATATCCTCATATTTATACAGACTGTCGTATGGCTTGTCCACCTCTTTTGTAGGTTGCGAGAGAAGGAAGGGAGCTCAAGGAAACCCTAAATGCAAAGAGAAGAAAAGGTTTAGGGTTTAAGGGGAAAGCCCTTATATAGAAACCCTTAGGGTTAGGTTAGACATTGGCCAAATGGGGTTTAGCCATTTGGCAATAGGTCCATAGAGTTTATAATTGTGTATTCTACAACATGCACAACATTCGAGGTTGCCCCCCTAGGTGCAACTCTTGCCCCCTAGGTGCAACCCTTTACGGCTCTCAAGTACATGTCATTCGTGACATGTACGTGTGACATGGCAGTATAATATACGTATTCGTATCGTATATTATGCTGGAACGTCACAGTCTTAAATTCAGATGCAGGGAGGATAGGTTGAAAGTTTTGCAGAAAAGGACATCCCTTAAAGGAAGGAAGGAAGGAAGGTTCTTTTATTGTCCGCGGAGGCCAATCGGCCTATGGGGCCCAAATTACACGGGTGCAAAGAAGCGGTTGTTACCCGGATTAACCCCCCCCCTAGGAGGGGAAAACCGTCGCGAAGAACAAACCTGGCGGGTACTGCACAAATATACATATATACACATGAATTCCCGGCACCTCAGGTAGGCGCCCGGGGGCAGAGGTGAGTCCGCAGATCCAAAACCTCCTGGAGGTAGGAGCCAAGGGATCGAACTGATGGCGTACTGAGTAGCTCGTGCAGGGGCAGACCAGGTCGCACCAAGAGAATGTAGCGAGCCCGAATCTCACTATAGGCTGGACAGCTCTGGAAGGCATGGCTTTCATCCTCAACAACCCCCAGTGGGCAACACTGACAAAGCCTGTCCTGGCGGAAAAACCATATGAATTAATGAGGATCTTACACCCCAACAAATGGAGCAGCATAAAGAGGAGTTGCAAAAATTCAAAGAAGCCAAAGTGCTTAATAAGAAAGCAGTATGGAAGGGAAGGTCCATGTGGAGAATTCCTGTGCATGGGATATAGAGACCACCAGAATTGCAACGGAACATCTGTCATTTGGATAAGGAAGAAGCATTCTCAGTAGATGATGTTCTTGCATCTTTAGATATGGTTTTTTTTTATGGAGACTTGGGAACATGAAGAGTATGGGCTGTCGAAGATAAGTGGGTCCAGATCCTTCATTCGGTATGGAATAAAAAAGGATGGAGGCACAGAGGGTACGAAGGGATAGCATGTTATATTAGGAAAGAAATTGCTCAAAGTGTAAAAGTTCTAATAAACAGGGGTACAAAACAATATATTTGGGTGAAATTGATGGGGGTTGAAAGGGATATTTATATTGTTGGATGCTACTTTCCCCCATTGGAGAGCCCTACTTACAAAAATTCAGATTTAGATAAGGGGGATCCCTTTCAAACCTTGGAATAAGATATTGCAGAATTCTCATCTACAGGAGAGGTGATTGTGGTTGGGGATTATGCGAGAATCAGTAATAAGCAAGCTTCAATAGTTGGATGCAAAGGAGATCCAATATGGATGCAAGAACTTGATATAGAGGAGATGGCGAATGAAGGCTAGAACCGAGAGTCTGAAGATAAACTTAAATGGCCTACAGTGATGGGGAATTTCCTATTAAACTTATATAATGGATTGAATCTTATGATCTATAATGGATCTAGTAGATTCCCAGGCTCAGGGGTGTATTTATAAAGGCAAAAGTGTAGTATATTCTAGAATGGGACTCGCAAGAAACCAACAAATTGCCCGATAGATAGGCTTCTCATTCATCTCAGCAGATTTTCTACAATGGGGGACACTGGGTAGCCGCACACATGCGAACTACCCACGAAAAATAAAGGGAAAATCCAATTATATCATTTGGACACCAAAAAAATACAATGCTAATAGATGAGTGGCTGATGTACCTGCCGAAAGCTTATCACCGGGATTAAAAAACCCCGCCCTTTCGGGTTTTTGAGGAAAAACCCTAATGATAAGCCTTCGGCAAGGGGCTTTTAGACAAATGTAAGGCAAAGAATCGCTCCCAAAAACCCCCGCATGGAGAAGTCGAAACAGATGTCGCTCGCCAACCTGTACCTGCACATCACAAACAAAACAAACGAGACAACACAAACATACCAGAGAATAGCATCACCCAGGGGGTGGAAAAAAAGCATCATCCAGCGGGTGGAAAAACATGATAAACAGAAACTTGTACAAAATATAATAAACAAAGAAGGGGGAGGGTGGGTTCAAAGAGAATAAGGTGCTCGCCGAGAGAAGAGGAAGTGCCGATGAGACGTGGATGCGTAAATGCGCCCGGGGCGAAATAACTCCCAAAGCGGGCATGCGCCGCCGCATGCATGCATGCGACATGCATGCTCGCCCCATTCTAGAATGGCGATCCGATGTCACCGGATCGATCGCGATTCTAGAATGGGACTCGCAAGAAACCAACAAAACCGCCCGACTACCGAAGAGAACTTCCTTACAAACTAGGATCGAGGGCCTAAGGTCACTGGGGACGAGGCCAAAGGCCGGAAAAGGATAGCATGAAAGAAACGCCAAATTGGCTAAACCAGGCAGGAAGAAGCCCCTCCCCTGCCTGGAAAAAATTCAAAGAGAATAAGGTACTGCTGAGAGAAGAGGAAGCGCCGATGAGACGTGGATGCAGAAACGCGCCTGAAATAGCGAACTCCCAACCAAAACGGGCATGCGCCACCCGCATGCATGCACGACATGCATGCTCGTCGCATTCTAGAATGGCGATCCGATGTCTCGGATCGATGCGATTATATCATAGCATCGGCAAGTTTTGTTGAATATGTGTCTTTGCTGTGAATAGGAGACATTAGGGCTGAATCAGATCTTGTTCCACTTATATTTCATATAAAATGTAAGGCCAAAGCGCAGGTTCAAAATGTGGCAATGCCTTATCATCATCACGTTACACACCACAAGAAAGACTGTTATCAAGTATTATGTGAAGAAATGGCACAACAGAAAATATGGCTGTCTCATGATGCGGGTAAGTTAAACTCTATATTGATATACTTGATCTTGAAAGCTGCAGATAAATGCTTTTTATCAGACAGGAGAAAGAGAGGACTTCCATGTAATGGGTGGTATGATAGCGAATGCAAGCAGAAGAGGGCACGACATAAAAAAGCGGTTGGGATGGAAAAAGTACGTCAGATAAAGGAATACCAAGCTTTGGTAAAGAGGAAGAAGCGACAGTTTATTCAAAGAAAGCAAGAGGAAATGGTCACCAATCTGATGGAAGAACCAAAAAAGTTTTGGAATAAGTTAAAAACTCATAAACAGACATCCCCTCCCATAGAAGTGGAAGATCTTCTTAATCAGGTGAATAAATTATACCATAAGGAAGGATTAGAAGATACCATTGAGATCTCAGGGCAAGAGCCTATTATCCTTACTGTGGAGGATGTGGAAAATGGTTTGAGGAATATGGCCAATGGGAAGGCAGCGGATCAGATAGGCCTAGTTGCAGAATTGCTCAAATGGGCAAGAAAAAAAGTTGTTGGCATTCTTACTGATATGCTTAATGTGGCGATCAAGAATGGCCTACCTCAGACGTGGCAGGTGAACAGAGTAATACCTATTCATAAGGCGGGCGATGACAAAGATCCCAATAACTACCGTATGATCATGGTAAGCAATTTATTTGCAAAGCTCCTGGCATCTATTATAGAATTTAAAATTACATTGTGGGCGGAGAAAAATAAAGCCAAAGAACAAGCAGGATTCCGGCCTAAGCATTCTACCATACATCATCTGGTCACATTTAGAGCAATGCAGGACTTGGTAAAAGGCAAAAAGAAGCCCTTTTGCAGCCTTCATTGACTTTACGAAGGCATTTGACATGGTAGAAAGAAATAAACTATGGGACAGCTTGGACATGATTAAGGCGCCCATAGAATATAAAGATGATGTGCTAAGGCGATATGAAAATGTATGCATTCAGCTTTCCTTTCCATTTTTAGAAAAGTCAGATATTAAGATTGAAAGTAATATCGGGATCAAGCAGGGATGTCCTTTGTCACCTACTCTTTTTGGTATCTTTATAGATGACCTGGAGAGATAGGTAAAGGGGTCAAAGCACAATATAGTGTCTCAAAAAAGTTGAATTTCTAACTACAAAAATAGTTGAAAACGTAGTGGGTTTGTTAGATTGTATTTTGAATTTTGCGAAAATTAAGGGGAAAAGGAGGGATTCAGTTCGGGAGGAAATAGCAAGAAACGAGAATGGGAGGGAATTTTCGTTTCGGACTCTCTAGCTCTCCTCCACTGCACGGTTTATCTCATTTCAGTCTTTCTCGCTCTCTTCATAACTGTACTTTGCTGCAAGGTATGCACGCTTCTCATGTTTCTCTTTCGCCATGACAAAATGGCATCGTATAAAGCTCTGAATTAATTTCTTTATTTGCAGGTATATTTGCTCTGAATTTATATGACCTTTTGTTAGCTCTACTCTACATTTTGATTTCTTGCTCTTGCAACTCTCCATGCTTCTCAACAGAACCTTTAGACCAATTAATATTTCTTGTTATTTGTCCTTCTTATATTGCCATTGTATTTCATGTTATAATGTTATGTTATATATTGAACATTTCGGCCTCTCTAGCTCTCCACCGAATCAAATACTTGAAGAAAAGTATGTACTCATCTCAATTTTCTGTTTTGCCATCATGTATGTTACAGGTAGTTTCATTCTTTGTGCAAGATGCAATACTAAGAAGAACGGGAATTTAGAATGGGAAAGTAATCTGACAAAATGGCATCGTATAAAACTTCCTACATTTTTATTTCTTCCTTTAGATTTTATGTGATAGATGTAAGGCTTTAATCATGGTAAGCCTGAACCCTTAAGGTTGTGATGCTGATTTGAGGCGTAAGATGTGTCTGCTTTTTGATAATTTGTTGTGATAGGCAATAGATGCAGTCTTTTATAGATAGGCAATAGATGCACCTCTTAGACCATAGTATTTCTTTTGTCCTTATATTGCAATTGTATTTTATGATGTCAGAAATCTAATGTAAAGTTGCATTAACAGATCATCAGCTTGTGATCTCATGGAAGCGGTTCCAAATCATGCGATTCCCGATTTGAGTGACAAAGGCTTTACCTATAAAGAGTTGTATAGATCGGAAAGGCATGTTGATGATAATGACATGCGGAAGATGTGGGGTCCGAAGGTAAATGGAAAGGCTTGTTACAGGTTCAAATTATTAAAGGAAAACAAGAAGGAACAATTCTTGTCATTATACAACAAAATATATGATCGAACCAAGGTTTTAGGAGGGTAAGTACCCCAAGCACTGGCAATGGCATTTCTGTTACATTGTAATGGGCGTGAAATAGACTGGATGAGCTTCTATGAGCATGCAAAATCAGCTTCAAAAAGTAGAGCACTTGCAAACAATGTGGATGATGAGCTAGAAAGTGGCACTGCAGAACGCATCCTCCAAAGGGGTTTGTCTCCGGACCGCACCGCCGGTTCTTCATAAGTTAACTTCACAAAACCTTGGTAGCTCCTAACGTGACAAATGATGCCAATTATGCAAAATGTAAAAATCCGTGTATTATTCAACTCTAGTTTTTATATTCATTTATTCTCTTAGCTCCATTGTCATAGTAATTCTTAGTCTGATTTTAAGTGTAAGTCTAATTAAGTCTTAATCTAAGTCTAAGTCTGTCTAAGTCTAAATTAGTCTAATTCTGCCTAAGTCCTGCCTAAGTCTAAGTCGGGCCTAGGGCTCAGGTAAGTCCTGTCTTAGTCTAAGTCGGGCCTAATTGCCTAAGTCCGCCCAAGTCTAAGTCGGGCCTAGTCTAATTCTCGCCTAAGTCTAAGTGGGCCTAAGTCTATCTAAGTCTAAGTGTAAGTCCTGTCTGGGCATGTCTTAGTCTGCTAGTGTAAGTCTAAGTCAGTCTAAGTCAGCCTGTCTAAGTCTGTCTAAGTCTAAGTCAGTCTAAGTCAGTCATTCTGTCTAAGTGTAAGTCTTAGTCTAAGTCTAAGTCTAAGTCTAAGTCTAAGTCTGTCTAAGTCTGTCTTGAAGTTATGTTTGTAATCTAGTTCTACCAGTCATAATTGTTGAGTGCAAGCATGCATATCATGTCACATGCTGCCTAGCGCATTTCAGGTAGCATCTTCCCATCTATAATTTTTTAAATTTGTAGGATTATCTAACATAGTTTTTCTTGTGTAGTGGCACTACGATGTGTTGCGATAGCGGTTGTGGACATAGCAAGTCAGACAATTGGTTGTTTTTTCTTGGTTTAAAGAAGCATCATGGGACCAAGATTAATATGATAGCATATTTGAATGGTTGGTCTATATGCATTTTTTTTTTTCATCTTCATAGTATGTTGTTAATGATTGCTGGTTTGATATTGGAACAGAAAATTTGCCTTCAAAAGGCATTGGCTCCACTCCAGCATCCTTATCATTTATCAAAGAGCATAAGCTTGTGCCTAGACATTTGAGCAGAGCTTTAACAAGCACCGAGGATGTGCATGTGATCAATGATGTTTCTGAAGACGAACAAATTGACAACAATGATGGTAAGTGAAGTCATTCCTAGATTGCTAGTAATGATTGTTGGTTCCTAGATTCCAAGATTCATGTCTTTTGATTGCTAGTTTTTTAATTTATGTATGATCTAGATATTCAAGGCCACTCATAACAATTTTTTTTTTTTTTTTTTTTTATGTATGATCTAGCTATTCAAGGCCACTCATCAAAGATAGGTACTACTGTAGAAGTTGAAGGTAACAACAAAGAATTAGTTTTTCATGAAGAGAATGAGCCAAAGACGACGATGATTTCGCCAGGTAATACATGCTTTCTGCAGAGGGAAAATATTTGTTATTACATATTATCAATTTTTGTAATGCTTGTAGGGTTAAAGAGATCGCAAGATGGGAAAGATATGAGTGACACCGCTTCATCACCTTTTGGAAAGAAACCAATGTGGGCAAATCCGGCTTCTTGACAATGGGAAGGCTACTTTGTCTCAATCAAAGTTTGATGGTGTAGCAGAGGATAATAAGGCTATTGAAACCCATCTGAGTCTTCCAATTTCATCATGTAGTCCAGTTGTGAAGACAAAGAAAGAGACATCTCATCGATCACAATCAAGAATCTGTTTCACCGTAATTCTTTATTTTTTTGTATGAAGTGATTATGTTTGTTTATTTGAAAGCATTTTCTTCCGTGAAATAAAAGGGCTTTAATTGTCGCAACGAGGAAAAGTAAACGCTGGTGAAGTTTTTGGCAGTCCTTCCAAGTCCCCATGTACCAAAAAGGATAAAGTCGCATAAAAAGCTTTTTGATTTTTGAGCTAGATGGAGTGTTCTTTGAAGCTATTTGAAAATACTGAGCCATTGCCAAGTTGTGTCATGGATGGTGCGTAACTTAAGCACCTTAATCATACAAAGATAGTCAGATAAGGCCCCGAGCCAAGGAGCTTCTAGAGTGGTGTTTGTGAGCACTTCAAGATTGCCATTTGGACAACATTGAGCAAAGACAGCGCAACTAATCTTATTCTGAATCACATGTTTGAAAGAGCTGTTCGAGAAAAATTACAGTTTACATGGTCTTCAGCTAAGTGCACAAATACGGCATTCAAAGTTGAAAGGAAACCTATCTTGTTGAAGGAGTTGAGCAATGTTTATTCTGAAATAAAGGGAGGTTGGATGGACAAAAATACATTGCTAGTCAATGATATGGCGTACCGTGGTTTTAAGAACAGTCCACATACAATGGTATGCCCCAATACTTATCAACCGTCCAGAAGAGATGGTGACTTTCTATTCGAACATCTAAGACCATGGCTGGAACTACTGTTAGAAGCTGAGAATGTGGAAGTGTATCTTCAAGCCAATCCATTAATTAACTTTCTGGATAAGGTTTCGAAGAACGCAATTGATACTCTCAAGAAATACAGATATCGTTGACATCATAACAGTGTTTTATATGATCCTTGACCATGGTTTTGTTTAGTGAAATTGTATCATTATAATTGTTGCTGTATTTTCTCACACAAGATAAGTGACCAAGTCTTGGCTCTTGTGTTGAATTAATAAAATACATGCCTTGAGGGAGTTCTTTGATAAGTTGTGTATAAGCCTTCATGTAATTTGCAGATCTTCATGTAATTTGCAGATTGTGAATGGTTCTACATTTTTCCCTTTTACTAAGCTGTTACCTTTCACTGGATTTCTTCAAACTGCAAAACAATACATAAAATAAGATTCTTCATTCATCTCTCCAACACTAAATTTAGGGGCCTTCTTAAAGAAGAAACTAATGATCACCAAGGAATGCTTTGAATCTGTAGTGATGTAATTAGCAGTTGCATCTGTATGTATTTTTATGGGTCTTTTCTACTTTGTAACAATCAGCTTGTAGTTCATGTACTTACAAATGTTCATTGGAAGTCCAGTTCAACTTGAAAAACATTCTGTCTTTTTTTATCTCTTCTTCATGCAACAAGCAACAGCCTAGTAGATTGTTTTGGCAAATCCTGTTGCTCATAAAATGCAGGTGGAATATACACCATGTTCTGCATTTGCAATCCATTCCTTCAAGATCCTTGACATTTCTATAATGCAAGAAGATAATTAGATTAAAAACATAACTAATTTAATGAAACTCAGATTGAATTAGATTACAAACATAACCAGTATTTGGAATATACAAAGAACACATATATAGAACCATATTATATTATCTCTTGTAACTTGTTTACAAAAATGCCCGTCCAAACCAGTTTTCACAGACGAGTTTTCACAGGCCAGTTTTCCTTTAAAAAAAAAACAGTTACATTATGTTATATCGGTCAAGTTTTTACAGAGAAACCAAGTACAGCTGTTCAAAAACCCTGTTCTGGAGCCGAAAAACTAAAGAAAAGAAGATAGTAAAACTATACTTTATGAAAAACTGCAGATTTAAAAAACTTTTTTAATCAGGCATCTTGAGCTGAATTATAAGGCCACCATCTCCACCAACTTCACTCTTCATCTTCAACAGGCGTTCCTCATGAAAGCAGGCACGATCTACCCACTGCTGTACTTTTTCAGTAACTGAAGCTCCCTTGTGTTGGGTAAAAGCACGCTGTGGTGTTCCAATTCGGCTGTCCCCCCTGTCCCCCCAAAATGTGGCGTTGCATCCACCACTTTTGTGGTATGAAAGTATAATTATGGCACCGCTCAGCTGCCGGTATTTAAGAATAGAGTCCCAATTTGTGGGGGAAATTCTAATTTCAAAAACTAAAATTAAAATTCAAATTCCTATTCTTTGGCCAAGTCCTGTTCTTTGGCTCCCTCCCTGCTGCGAGCTCCAATCCATTGTGGATATGGATGTCAATGAGATAATGCGTATAACGAACCGGCATTTCGCATGGGAGAAAAACTAAGAAGAACCAAGGAACAAGAAATGTTGAAGAAAAGACGCCAGAGGAAAAGAAGAAGAGAAGAAAAATTGAGCTTGCGTAACTGGCGAAGGATCCGGTTCATCAAGAAGTGCAAGCAGTAAACGCCGTATTATCCTTAGTTTGCTAACGTCTTTCCATAAACAGACCAAAAGAATAGAGGATAGCACAAAGAAAGAAATTTTACTTGATTTTTTGAGGGATAAAACATTGGAAAAATTCATAGGTGAAGAATTAAAGGATCTGGAAGCCAAGAACATCGTTATAAGGAGCCTCTGGGACTCCATGTAGATCGCCAAACTCTCTATCAAAGAATGATCGCCTAGCGTACCAAGAATAGCTTGCCTTGTAATGTCCAGCACCACGCCATGCGCATTTCAAACAAGTGACAAAATCAGCCAATTGAGATCTTGGAAAGGTATTAGGTGTTCACCCAAGAAACCTACAAAAGGCAAAGAAAAAGAGGGAAGAGATCGATTACAATGGTGGGAAATGGGTTTCTTACAAGAGGGCTAAAAGATTCGATGCAATTTCAGATGAACATATAGAAAAAATTCAAAAATTTTGGATTGAGAACACCAGAGTGTCTCCTAAATGGAATCCAACTTTGATAGATCTGTGTTTTGGGTGATACTGATGTCGGGTTGAGCTGGATCAGGGTCAACATTCTCTGCTTTCGGCTCTTCCTCAAACCCATGGGCACTTGGATTGGCCATCTTATCAAGCGTTTCCAAGAACGCCCTCAGGAAACGGCACACTTTACCTGAACTTTCGAAAGCCACGCTCTTTTTGCCTTGCATAAGAGCAACACAAGAAGCCGGCCCCAAATTAAAAAGAAATCCGAACACAACCATCAGTCGGCACCAGCTGTTCAACAATATGGTAGGCATAGGAGGTTTTCAGCTGGCATTTCAATACAAGATCTCCTTCCATTGCCGCCCATTTGAATCTTGGTTTGCCTGTAAAAAGAGTCTGATATTTCTTTTTTATCTTCTCGTCGGCATCCTCATTACCTCGTTAGCGGCATTGGAGGCAATGGTGTTGACTTAGGAGCCTTGCCGTGGAGATAGGTGAAGCTCCAACTCTGGTTGCACAGTGCTACACCTAACATCACCCCTGTTAATGCACATATGACTAATAAAGTACCTGATGTTCTTTCACCCTTCTTTTGCTCTCCCATCCCATTTCTTCATAGGAACCTAAAGATAGGTAGCCATGCTCAATTTGCTTTTGACCTGCACAAGCAATTGGGCAAATTCAATCGAGCGCATGATAATGACCAAGTGATAAACTTTGGCATCCGTCATGGTAGCTATCCTTGTAAATAGATCTGTGTATTTCTTGCAATCCCATACCTTGTTTATCCCTCGGATGTCAATAAATATCAGTGTCGCATTCTCTGACACTTGGGAGGAAGTAGGGATGCCATCCTTTGTCACTGCTATGACAATATTTTTCTTTTCCTTTCTTTTTCTAGCCTCTTCTGGCTTTAGAATATTCCTGATTGGCTCCAAAAAGGCTACAGGTAGGTTACCTAGTGTATGATCCTTGTTACATGCAATATTGTACTTGGAACAAGGTTATTTTGCACCTGGAGATATATATATTTGGAATTTGCTGCTCCTCAAAATTTAACTACGTTCTCTTTTCTTAGGGCCCGAAGGGCCCAAAAATTTTTTATATGTATATAACATCCACCATTGGCAATAATTAACAAAACCATTATATCCTACATGTTAAAATTAAAATCCCCTTGGACCCCTTTGGTTTGGGTGCATATTCACACGGGGTCACTCGCCAACAAGAGCCCCGGATGAGCATATATGCCTTATATTCCTTGATGTGGACCGTAGATAGCGATCCTCGCTTTATGGGGTATTCTTGTACAAATTTTTATATACGGTGATATGCAGGTGTGCTAAATATTATAAGATTTGAGTTAATATATTATATGGTGTCAATTTCATATGTGTGTAATATAATTTAAGGGCTCTCGCCCCACGTGACCCCGCGGTGAATATGCACCCAAACCAAAAGGGGTCCAAGGGGATTTTAATTTTAACATGTAGGATATAATGGTTTTGTTAATTATTGCCAATGGTGGATGTTATATACATATAAAAATTTTTGACCCTTCGGCCCTAAGAAAAGAGAAACGAAGTTAAATTTTGAGGAGCAAAGAAATTCCAAATATATATATCTCCGTGTGCAAAAATAACCTTGTTCCAAGTACAATATTGCATGTAATAAAAACATGAATAGAAATAAATACATTATGAGGTTCATGCGCCCCGCATGTTTCTATACATGCCATACATGTCCACACCACTATGTACATGCATCTGTTTGAGCGTTTTGCCACGGTCTCACTTCTATTACAAAGTGTGCCTTGTAGTTGCCTTGCTCGTATACCAAGGGCTCGATGAATATTTCTTGCATTGCATAGCAAAGGCCACTCAAATATATGCAAATATGCTGTTATATGCTGCTAGCTTCTCAATGGCTTCAAATGTTGTAAGATTAACAACATTATGGTCTCCTCCCGGAGGATTTAGGACTAATTTGTGAGAACAAGCATGGCATTTCCAAATATAAAATCTGTAGAAGGCGGTGAGGTGTAATGCGCAAGAAACCATTGATAGCATAAAACCCTTAGAATATCTAGCAATCTGCGGATATGGCAATGCTTGAGAAGTAGCATGGCAACCAGGATCCCGAGATGGCCATGTCGTTTCCATATCGTTCGGCTTTGCCTTCTCAACTACTCCTTTAGACACCTATAACAAAATATCAAGAAAAAGGATGCATGAGATGGATGACCTCGAAGCGAGAAGGCGCATTTTCTTACATATTCTAGAGATGTTTCGGATATTTTACTTTCTATATGGATACACTGATTCGAATCTGTTGCTTCTCAAAGATATAGTTTGCACCTCCAAAGATAAAAAACCCCATCCACAACTCATCGACCAAATAAGATGGGCCAGCATAACTACGAATTCATAAAGAGAATTTATTCTTCATCTGCTGTAATCAAGAGCATCACCTCGCCACAAATCAACAAAGAAGCAAATATCTTTCGAACACACAATATTTTGATGGATAATAGAATAGAATGGAAAAGCCTCGATCATCTTCGTGGGTTACATGCCAAGAAATCCGCCGAATCCTCAAGAACCGGACAGATAACCCAAAATGCCAATCTCCAAATCGTAGGAAAAATTGTAGACCCGATTTAGCTCAAGGGCACAAAATTGTGCTTACCTCACACCCCGTGTTTGAAAAGCGCAAGCAGAGACCCCCGGGTCGAATGCAAAGAAGGCTCCAAACGACCTCCTCGGATCATAACTCAACGGCCTTGGGCATCCCCAGGCGGGGCATCTCGGGTTTGGCGTAAAACATAAACCTTGCCGCTTTGCTTCCATTTCAAACAAAAAAAAACCCTAACTACATAGGGCGCCGATGGTCGCGCATGCCCAATTCCAAACCTTTTAAGAAAACTTAAGTGCTAAAAACATTACAAATTTAATCGTGGACCGCATCGATGTCGCTTCTCATAAAAAATGAATGGTCAAGATAAGCGGCACTCTAGAAATAGTTCGTTCAAGACACCAAGATGAATACCAAGAATGAAATCATAGAAAACCTTTGTAAATATCGTACAAAAACACAAAATGACCCCCGTCATTATGCTAGGATATTAGTTAGCCTTCACGCACTCAGATTTCCAGATCCGATATATCCAATTATTCTCATTCGATTGAAATCGGGAAAAGCCCTGAAGCAATTCCTCCCGGCCATCGAAATCCTTTTGCAAAGCAAATTTGAGGCATAAGACAAGATTTCGCTACCATAAAAGTGAGGGTTCTCATGGAGTTGCCCGTTCTCCGCAATCAAATCTCCCCGCTATAACTTTGTTGCACCTTTAAATAGGTCTTGCCTTCTATAATCTCATCGAAAGCAACAGGACAACTCAAGATTCGACATACCTCGTGAGCAACCCGGGCCAGGTCTTGTTAAAGAAGTCTTTGGATGGCTTGTCCGAAACTCACCATGATCGTCACCGAAGTTTACGACTCACCCACAGATCGGCAACTTCCATTAACTTTTGAAAACCTTCTCATCCATAAAAATGAATTGCTTTTCATCCTTAAGCTCCCCGACTTTCAAGGTGGTCGTTGCAATTTCATGGAAATCTGCTGAAGCAATTTCAAGGTCATCAAGATCGCGCGAACTTGGCGAGTAGAAAACAAATGAATACCTTCCGTTGAAGTTTTAGCTGTCCCTATAGGTCCTTGTGGAGGGCAACCATAAGCCTTGTGTCGATGGCGAAGTTGTTGCGCTTTTCAATGGTGGGCTCTCTCTCATTACACGGTGTTTGCAATTACTTGCCGTTGCATTGAATACTCAACTCTATATATTCCTTGTCTCGTAAGATTTCCGTTCAGCACCCTCGATCTTCTTCTAGCATATACTTTGGCAAATTCGTTGTTGTCGAACCGAACCGACTAATCGAACAAAGGAGTTGTGCAAAGACAAATATCGTGGTTGCCGTAAATAATATAAAATTTCTTGCCCTTCAAATCTTCTGGATTGCTCCACGTCACCCTCCTCCTGAAAGATAGACAACCATCAGGTCAAATATACATAACGAGTGTCCAAAAGATAAAGAATTAGTTACCTGGTAATAGGGTCAAACGGAACGACGTCAGCAGGGGTGAGGACCTCTGTCGGGTATGTCTTGAAGCTTTTAACCAGAGTTTGAACATGGTCATTTGACCGCATTCCTGCGGTGTCAAGTTTGCTGGTGCAGGTTCACAATCAAAAATAGAAATCTTTGTAAACCAATTAACCCCTAAGGGGTAGAACCTTTTGAACTGTTCAAGCTTCTGAGTGGTTTGCTCTGCCATCTTGCGTTCCTCTTCGGGATTGAACTTCAACTCGACTGGAATGGCAGGTGCTTGGGGCCATGTCAATGCTAGTTTAGAGGAGGCATTAAATGGCAGGGGGGTTTGAGAACTGCTGGGCTGCGGGCTATCCTCATTAGGTGTCAGATTCTTAAGGCTAATTTTGAAAGGAGGGAATTTTTTGGAATAAATCCACGGATGTATTGCTATCCGGGGCCTTCATAGCAATAGGAAGAGTAGGGTTAACAATACCGAGGGGTTTATCGCGGGATTGTGGTTCTTGAGCAATTTCTTTTTGGTGCCGAGGTCTCTCCCAAAGTAGCAATAGGCTTCACACTCTTTTTTCTTGGCCACGGCTCTTAGCCAATTGGTGTCCATCACGAGGGCATCTTCTCGCCCCGAACTTTCAAGGCACGGCTTCCGGAGGCTTCTTGTGCGTAGACAAACCATTTCGCATGTCGAGAACCCGAGCAATATGTCTCTGTTTCCCTTTATACCGACAAAGAGAGATTCATAGGATGGCAACAACCGTACCATACCCCTTAGCCGACGTCGGACGCGTTTTTCCCCGTGGTCGGCTTGTTCATTTTGCCGGGCCGTCATCAAAGACGGGTCATAATTGCGCCATTTCAAAATGTACTCCGTAAACCGCAATGCTTGTGGGTCCTCAATGCCGCGATATGATGGCATCTTGCACATTGTTCTTCGTGGCCTTCCCACATTGCCACCACTATGCCAACTTGTTCAACGTCATCAGCTTTCTTTCCGGTAAACAGGCATGTGTCGCTTCAAGGATCACCCTTAATGTGCGGTGATAGCCGTGCAATCTCGATACACCATTTCCTTTCATTGGAAGGGTTATAATCTGACCGCTCGACATCCGGTCCTCGGAAGAGAGCAAGTCTTCGTAAACAAAAGCTAGTAGTGAGTGCCCGTAGGTCGCATAATGTGGTGCAATAAAAAGGTTTAAACTATCAGAGAGAAACGCGACCGCGATCCCGCCAAGCGACTAAAATAGAACTCCACACAATCGCGGCCGCGACTTTGTGTAGCACTTAAGCAACGGCAGAAAAACATCGGCTGCCGCGAAACTAATGACCTACTACACTAGTAATCGATGAACATCGCAATAAAGAAAATCTATGCTCGGCCGCATCAAGCGGCCGCGATCTTGATGAGCAGCTACACTTATGAAGACCGCTATCTAGTAATTATAAAACCAATCAAGCAAGACCATGGCCGCTGATCTTGATGGCTACACTTATGAAGACCGCTATCTAGAAATTATAAAACCTATCAAGCAAGACCGCTGACCGCGATCTTGCCGAGCATCTATACTTATGAAAACAATAGAAGTTCTAGTAGGCAAGATCGCGGGCCGCGATCTTGCCGAATAAAATGTTAGAAAATACCTTCTCCGAGGGAGTCCTTAGGTGCCATGGGATCGCTGCTACCGCTCAATACGAAATATGGGTTTTTTGGAGTGGGGGGAACGCCGGAGGTCGGGCGCTAGGCGGGCCGAATGAAATCGCTGAGTAGAAATTAGTTTTTGAATGTTTTGAGTTTCAATTTATAGAACGCGTCATGAGGAAATTAAATGCCCCCCTCATGATGGCGCTGAAAACGCGTGCGACCATAACCATAATGGCGCCAGTCACGGCAGTATTAATACCGTACGGGCGCCTCGTGATTTATTCCCCGACATTAATGCGGTCGCGGTATAATATACCCGTCCGAAAAGGCCAAGAACCCGCGAAAGGTCTTTATCCACTTGGACGTCCCGTTCAATTCGGGTCATAATTTAGGACCGACACTTTATCCGCCTATAAATGCCTCCAAAATATCCCGTTTACGGACGGACAAGCTTAATGTAAAATTTGAATTCGAGAACAAACCAATTCGAAAGCGGGGAAAAGCCAATTCAAATTTCATTGTTTTGCAAGATCTTCGAGGTATTTGGAGCCGCGCCTTAATCTGGGGCCAAGTTTGGGCAAGGATTTGCTTTGAAATTCCGCATCCATTGAAGGCGCCGACGAGGGCGCCGATAATCGCTTGTAACCGCCACTACACACTCGGAATCTCAGAATCGTGATCAATTCGTGGTTTCGCCGAGGTAAAAGGCCTATTCCGATGCATATCCTCATCAAGTGAACTCAACGTATCAAGAATGCATCAATTTCAATTATAATTGCAACCTCCGAAGTCTCGCACTAACATTCACTATGTATTGCATGGATTGATAAGATACCTCCTGATACTTTGTTGCAACTATGTAAAAATAGATGTTCTAAGCAAAACTGTGCACTCTGGTGTGTTTATTATACAATGTAAACGTGTTTCAAGTATATGCTTTCTTTCTCTATGTGGATGAAACTAAACACTGTTTTTATGACACTAAACACCGTATTCTGTGAGGTAGGAGTAATGCCTTATTCTCGAAGTCAATCGTTTAACTTTGGTGCTCCCACGAGATCGCTGGTCCGCGATACCTTCAACCATCTACACTTGCTATTGACCAAAGAACTCCCAGATATCGATAACTTTGAGTTGAACCCACTAGCTAGCCTCGAAATTTGATTTGCACGAGTTCTTATTGAAACAGCTAGTGTGAATGCTTGCAAATAGCGCGACCGCGTTCTTACCCATGCTCGATAAGATCGCGGTGGCGAAAGTCGCGGACCATTTCTTATTTTTCAGTTCATATTTTTGTAGTGGTTTATGATCACGATTGCTTTACGCTCACTAGGATGTGGCCGCTTATTCACTAACCTCTTGTTTGGAGGATGGCTGATGTAATTCGGCCAGATCTGGGGGAAAAAGGTGGCGAAGGAAGAGTCCCAATTTGAGCGCCATCACACCGATCGTCCCGGAGGGTATGGTTGTCGCTTCAATTGTGAATGTTCGGATGGATTCATCGCTACCAATTCCCGAATTGGAAATAGAAAAATGGGTGAAGCCGTGGGGACTTTTGTGTTGTGGTACAAGAAGGACATTGTTGCTCCACTAGATAGACATGAGGAAGCTTGCACCCCACCAGGTCGATAAAAGGATAGGATCGGCAGACAAAGGGAATGAGGGGTTAGCCACTAATGAGACGTAATCATGTGCAAGGGCTTTCTAGAGATGAGTTAGTTGAGAAGGCGTGCACACTCATGCATGAATGCCGCTACATGGCTTATGCCTATGGTGTTATCGTTTTGCCCCATCCAAACCATGTCGTGGTCCGGACGGAAGTTAGGGGAAGGCTCGATAAGTCGCTACTATCATGAACATTTTTCCAATGCCGAAAAAAGATCTCTCTATGCGCCGCCAGCCCACGTGCGTAAATGCCCCAACCGCATGACCTTGTGAGATGGCCCATAGCCCTCGTGCTCGCTGATAACATTCCGGTTCTACTCTTGTGGTTGCGGTGAAGGAGAAGGATGTGGAGAATGAACCTTACTCCATTAGACCCGAAATTGGCATCACCAAAAAGAGACCTTACAAAGATGGTCAATCGGAGACCCAACACGCAAAGACGGACTAAATGTGAAAGAAAACTAGTGGCCGAAGTCTATTCTAGACTTCGTGTCATCACCGTGTCCGCATGAAACGATCAGGCAAATTTTACATCCCGTGAGATAGCTTGCATGAGAACCTTTTATCGAACATGAAGTCCCTGAGCGCACAACTTTTGCATATAACATGCTAGACCTTTGCTCGAAAATGGTGTAGTCCGCGAAACCGATGTTGAATAACAAACGGTGTGCGTGAAAGCATGGCATAAAGCCTATGGCATTCCCATTTCCACTTTTACAAGTGGAAGAAGCTCTTCAATGACGGCCCGTAATTGCCGAAAGCACGAAATACCGGGTCTAAGAAGCCAAGGTCTCATACTTTGGTCGGCAACGCCGCATCTATCCATGTTCATAGATGAAAACGCGAGAGACGATGCCACACCGCCGAAAATTACGAAGCGAGGGTAGCAGATAAAATGTTAAGAGGCTACCTTCAGCCTTGACTAAGAAGGATATACACCAAGAAGTAGATATTTCCATTCACATGAGATGACAGGGCAAGCATATTTCTCCTTCGTCATTTTCTCATGCTTGGAAAGAGAATCATTCGTGAGGTAGCAATAGCTAAGAGGATAGCATTTTCCAAGTGTAACACCTGTATTGTCATAAAGGAAAAGCTTGCTAAGACCGTAGATCCAAACGAAAGAAGGGTACTTGCAATAGAGAGAAAATCACATATGACGGCCCAGATTTCATGCAGGAGCCTTTCTTTGGTCCCGAGAGCTTTGTCGATAGATCTCCCCCGAGCACGCTTTAACCATTATACATGATAAGATGGATCAGAATAAGACCATGGTCCCTCGCCTAGAGAAGCTAGCAAAGTCAGATGGAGGGGTGAACGATCAAGGTCGGTGTTGTGTGCTCTCATGCACGGCCATGGTATAGGTGCCTTGGGCCACTTCTCACTGGACCTCTGGCCTGATGATTCTAATTTTCATGTGGGATCCTTGAATCATACCTTGAAGACACTGGAGAATAAATCTGAGGATAATTGGGGCCATTTGAGAGATACTGATCGTCCTGAAAGCAGCTGGGGTGCAGCAATTTTAAACACAGATAACCTTAGGACAAAAATGATGAATGGCAGGAGAAATGATTTTATGCCTCCTATCAAAGGCCCCATGGTAGCAAACAAGTTGCCTAGGAGGCTTTTTACTTGCGTACTACATAATTGCTCAGTAAGAATAAGAATAGATATCTTTTCTCTTACTTGTCATACTTGGTTTGGTTAGGTGTATTTGATCAAGTGTATTTGGGATTCATGATGGTTGGACACACCCACGATGACATAGATGCCCTATTTGGAAACTACTCTACTCTAATGAGAAGATCAGATGCATTGACTATTAGGAGCTTATGCAACTCTTTCGCAAAGTAGTTCAAAGGCTCCTTCACCTTACCTTGTGACAGAGGTTCCCGATTGGAAGGAATTCGTGAAAGGATTTATCCGATAAGAAGGACCGTTTATGTGGTCACTTGGAACCTCTACTCTTCAAGTTTTGCATGAAGGATGGATGGCCACTAATGTTCTACAAGATGAGGCGGGGCATAGGGAGTGGCTCCCTAAAAGGGAATCAGAATGTGGAAGGAGGATGCCCAAGGTTTACCTATGATTCCGAGAGGGTCACCTAAGGTCCCCGCAGCCATATGGGAGCTTGAAAGATATAGGTGCATTAAGAGCTTCTATTGCCAAGTACATGATGCACCGGGCAGCTATTTCTAGAGCTGGCGATAAGTCATGGTCCAACACATATATGAATGAAGTTATTGACTCATCGGGTCCACCTTGCCGCGAAGTGCTTGGTGACGGCAGCCCAGAGAGTCATTATTCAGATTTCGCCCAAAGACCGGGCAAAGTGCATTGGAAGAACCCGAAAGAGTGTTTGTGGATGAGCACATTGAAGCATCTCATTACGTAGGGCCTTTCTCGGGTAGACCCAAGAACCCAGTTGAAATATTCGACCCCTACCAAGATGTCAAGAAGGGAATGCTCTTGCTAATCAGACCACATGATAACTGCCCGACATGGATGGCTTTTGCCGAAGAGGACCCAGTAGAGGACCCTAATCTCCCACATTATAAAGAGGTGTTTGTCTCTTGGTTTGAACCTGTGGTGTGGTGTGGTGTGGGACATGGTGGATACCAACAACTCACCACCACCACACATACCTCATCTATCATTCTGGCATCCATTGCACGAAATGCCCCACAGATGGCATCATAGAGACACAACATGACAATACAGCCAACATGATGCAAAATGGTAGTAGACATACCTGATTCTTGAAGTGGATTTGATGTTACCTTTTCTGTGTTGATAGAAACAATCTAGATCAAGCTTGAGATTTTTTTCTGTTGTAACACAACTAATAATTGAACATACCTGCAATGGCATGTTTTGGTCTCAGAACATTGCTCTGCTTTTCTGTTTTGATTGTGAGTTCAGATTGAATGTGTGGTCTAGAGGAACCTCGATTTGGTTTTTTCCCTATCATCTTCATCATCCCCGCCACTTTTACTATTTTCCTCCTCGTCGCGGGTTGGATTTGCCTATATTTTCTCTTGGGTCTAGAAGAACCGGCCTCTCGCTTTCTCATCGGGAGTTTTATAATAATCCCAGAAGCTCTTCCAATTAACAGACCTCCCCTTTATATGCAGATAATAAGCCCACCGCCGTGTTCCAGGAGCCATTCCACCCCATGTATGCGGCTTCCCCGTAATTCTTTTGTAAATTTGCATGAACTCTTTGTATTGTTCATTGCTCGATTCTTCAACCTGCATAAGAAAACATATGCCTTAATTTTTCGGTTTGAACAAAACATTTGGGGAAAATACCAGAGCCGATTTATTTGGAACTCTGTCACCCCAAAGCTTCTTTAGATCTTCGTGGGGGCACAATCTCTTGTTTGAGGAGAGATTTCATCATGTAACCAGTGGCGTTCAATTCTAACTCCATTAGGGTTCAATCGGCAAGAAGCGGCAAAAAAAAACAGAGGAAGAGGTGATTCTTTCTTAATTCAAAAAGGTGGACAATGACGTGGCATAAAATTCAAAATAACCGACGCTCATTAATTCGCACTCCCGCAATCTCCGCTTCGGTATGCACCACCCGATTCTACCACAAAGGTGGTGCCAAAATGTGGCATCAAAATGCACGTTTTTGATACACCACAGCGTGCTTTTACCCTATTGCAAAATCATCACCTCTCTGCAACTAAATCGAGCTTCAAAACTGATTTTTTGAATGATTCCTCCATCGGGGCCTTCAGCCTTGATTCCTCCATCGGGGCTTCCTCGGGGTGCTCTTAAAGCGCGGCATTACTGAAATGAGAAGGAAAAGCAAAGGAAGGAAAGGAAAATGAGATGGTTCGATCTGCTGAGGTTCCGAAATTTATGGGTAAATTTGCATGCATACATCATTGTCCTATACAGGACCTATGTAGGACACTATATAGGACCTATCATTGTATTAAATAGGACCTATCATTGTCCTATATAGATAGGACACTAAGCAACTATTTATATGGGACACTAAAGAACTATTCATATTGCTGCTACTTTTATTTGTTTGAAGAAAATGTTACATTTTAAGCAAATTTGTGTATATATCAAAATGCATGTGCCACATCATCATGCCATGTCATCATACATGTGATGCCATGTGGACAAGTATTTGTTTTTTTTTTTTAGGGCTAGATGTTTAGGTTAATATATTAATGTTAAGTTAATATGTTAATGTTTAGTACAAGTTAATGTTAATGTTGTATGTTATGTTGTAAGTTTATAAGTTAACTTAAATAAGTTAACTTACAACTTGTTAAGTTAACTTGTTAGTCCATGTGGTAGTCCATGTGGCAATCCAAGTGACAGTCCATGTCAACATTCAATGAGCCAAGTCATCAAACACGTGTTATGCCATCCTATTCATCATCACCACATATTGTCATCATGTGCCAGTCCAAGTGGCGGTCCATGTAAGTAGTCCATGTGGCATGCCATGTCAGTAGCCCATGTGGCAGTCCATGTAAGCAGTCCTTGTGGAGTCCATGTGCATTTGGAAGTATATGTGGACAAGTTAATATGTTAATGTTTAGTAAAAAGTTAATATTTTTTTTAGTACAAGGCTAGTTATTTAGGTTAATATGTTAATCTTAAGTTAATATGTTAATGTTAACCCATGTAAGATTAATGTGGCACAAACATGTGCCATCCTACATCACCATGTCATCCAAGCCAAGTGGTCCATGTAAGTAGTCCATGTGCCAAATCCAAGTCCATGTGCATTTGGAAGTATATGTGGACAAGTAAAAGCGTGGCTAGTTATTTAGGTTAATATGTTAATCTTAAGTTAATATGTTAATGTTAATTATAAGTGCCCATCATTAAAACAACATGTGCCACACCATCATTAAACATTAAAAATATTAAAAAAAAAAACAAAAAAGATACCCATGTTTTTTTTTTTCCTATTGAGCCTGTGGGATATATGAAACTAATATCTTTGACCCTAAATTTCTTCAATCCGTCTGGCGATTTGACGGATCCTGGGTGCCTAATTGTAGCTAGGCATCGATGGGCATGCTAAAAACAAAGAATGGTGTCGAATTAGTAGCTAGGCATCCGTGGGCATGCTAAAAACAAAATAATGGTGTCGAATTTGCCAAGAATCAAGCGTAGCAGGGGGATTTTAAAAGGGGAAATTTGTGTGAGTATGTCGAATGTTTTTGTGATGGATATTTAATTCCTAATCTAAGTATACCGATTTCGATCTAACTCTAAAGTCCGCTACAAGTCCCGGCAAGTCTAGTACAACCCTCGATAATCGACATAACAGGTTTATACAGTTTACATCTCCAAGCAAATCGATGATCTTGGCAAGTCTAGTACAACTTCCGATAATCGACATAATAGGTTTATACTGAGGTTTACATGTGTTTATACTGGGTTTATAGTCTCCAAGCCTAAACTCCTATGAGAACCATGCATTTAAAATTCAAGTTTACTCTTCCAAAATAACATGCAATTGACAAAGACTTTATTGATAATCCGTATTAATCGATAAATCGATAAATCGTAAATATGGTACAAAGCCAAAAAGACAAATCGATAGAGTCGATACCTAGTCTTCATCATCGATAGAACATCGGGGAGATTGTCTAAAATCTTTTCACTATCAGCTTCACTAAGTGTGTATACAACCTGGTTTCCCTTCAATCGATGTTTTGCCTGTGGCATGACCAATTTAATTGCACAAACTTGACTTGTGTAGACTATGGCTTTTGGCTTGTCTGAACAATAGATATAGCTCGTACGTGATCTTGGTGCCTTTTTATAATAAATACCTTCAAGAAGCTCCTCTCCTGCATAAAATATTTGCCCATTCACCTCAAAGTCTTCCTTAACAAACATTTGTCTTTGTACAACACACTAACCAAAATAGTGCTCCCTCTTCATTATATTTTGGAGCAGCAACAGCAAAATTGTCGCCTACTCCTATGCTATCTTTTAGAACAGTAGATAGCTCAGAGAATCTTGTTCTTTGAGATTTACGTTCCTCATATTCATCACGTAGAACATTGCTTGGTTGAATAATCACAAGCTCCCAATCGTCTACATATTCTTTGTTCATGCATTTTTCCCATTCTGCATCAAAGCAGTTTGCACAAAAGCAAGACAAACGTCTTACATGCAATTGGGTAGGGCATTCTAAATTGAATGCATGAACAGAATGAATGTTCCTTGTGTCCTCCACAGTATCTGCTGCCCAAAGGTTGTTCCTGTTCACCCCCACCACTTCCCAAAACCATCTTCTCACTGGTTTTTTTTTTCAAACTAGAAGATGGAGCACTAGACGAAAAACCATCCCTGGCTATAACTATATTAGCTGCATTTTCAATTTTTATGGACTGTACTCTCTTCATCAATTCCCTCAGCCACCATTTTAATTCTGCGGCTTTGCCATCATGCTCTCCCTTCCCATGGTTTGAGCCAAAATAATTCCACATCATCTCAATTTGTGTGGCAACTGCATACCTTCCAACAAAGTAGAAGGGTCTTGCTGCTTTGAACTGTGATGCTGCTCCATCTGAAAAGACCCAGTGCTTATCTGGATCTATACCTTGTTGTTTCATAAACTCATAATGCATCATAAATGCATACTGAACAAACAGTGTATCGTGCTTTGTATCATCAGATATATAATAATGAGTGTCTTTGATCACATCCCCTGACATAGGGTCTACAAAGTACGTAATATGCACCAAGATGATAATCTGTATGCTAGTCCAATATGCAGATTGCTCTTGGTTCTGCAGCTGGATAGAAAAATTCTCAGCAAAGTCCACTACTGATACAAGAATACCTGGAGGAAGATTTTCCAACAACTCTTTGAACTGCTTTGCCTGCCACTTGTGCCTGAAACTATGCAAAGGAAATTTATCCAACCTCTCAATCAATTTATGAATTAAAGTTCGTGATTCAGTCTCTCTCCATAAGTGCTTTAGAACCTTCTTTGGGTTTCCTTTCTTATCCTTACCACCTTCCTCATAATCCCAGTACTCCCAACTAATAGATCCTTCATTTGATAACTCTAGTGGGCATATCGACAACTGAGAGATACCACAAGTGCTACAAAGCCTCAGATATGCAATCTTTTTATGAAATTCTTGATTTTCCTCTCTTGGGCAAAGAATAGACGCCACAACTCAGTAGTTGTCTTATACTTTTTGTCTTAGCTTAAACAAACTTCTTCTTCTACTGCTCCACATACTTCACATGCACAATTGCAAGGATTCACATGCTGGTTCCTCAATTTATTAAAACCATCCAAAAGCATTTGTAGCCTCACATGATGTATGCAACAACAAGAGTTGAATTGCTTCAACTTCATGACATACCATGGCTTTAATTTCTCAAAAGCTCTTTGGCGGATCTGCACCTCTGGATATTGCTCTTTGAACTTAAGAAACAGCTCTGACTGCACAAGAATAAGAGTAGTGAGCTTACATAACTGTATGTTGGATACAACAAAGACCTCACAAATGAAAAACCTAATTAAAGCTATAACTGGTGGACAAAGATGCTCACTGAATTGATACAGCAACTAAAACTATTAGCATCTACCTATAACTGTTATTGTCTCTACATCTATCACCTACAACTTCCACCTCTAACTATAACTGTGATCTGACTGACCCTGACTGTAACCTGCAACTGCAACTGCAACTGACTGACTGACTGTAACCTGGAACTTGAACTAACTGACTGTAACCTACAAGTTTAACTAACTGTAACTATAACTGTAACCTCTGACTACTAGCCATGACCTGCAACTTTAACTAATTGACCCTCGCTATAACTTGCAACTGCAACTAGAACTAACTGACTGTAACCTATAACTTTAACTAACCTGACTGTAACCATTGTCTAGCACTAACTCAATTCACAACTAACAATACCTTACCAACCATAATTTTAGTTCCTTCAAAGAATGAGAAGGGGAATTACCTGTGTGTCCTCCAAATAGTGAGTGGCATGTTCTTGTTTAATATTCTTTGCCAATCTTTTATATCTCACGTCCTTCGCATTAGGCGAGACCCTTGTATTTGCATCCCAAAACTCTTGAATCAGCTCAATAACATCATCTCCAATTGAATCAAACCTTCTGGATCGTTTGTAAAAGACCCATCCACCTTTATCAATATCTATTTGTTCACGTTTATTCCTTGCCATTTTAATATTTCTCGGATGGACTTCCAAAAC
The DNA here is from genome assembly GCA_021234155.1 of Isoetes taiwanensis. NCBI lineage: Eukaryota > Viridiplantae > Streptophyta > Lycopodiopsida > Isoetales > Isoetaceae > Isoetes > Isoetes taiwanensis. The sequence continues at coordinate 154,087 of JAJEKV010000490.1, forward strand.
TTTTCCCAAACTTCTCTTACTAACAATTTGACTTGTGCAATCCTTGCTGCCAATAGCCATTGCAAGTACATTTTTCTTTGCAGCCATGGAATCTATGCTTGTAGAAGCTTTTATTGATTGAATGCTTTTTCTAATATTGCCAATCAAATGATCCTTAACTCCCATATTCTTGAATTCATCACTAAGAAATTCTTTGATTTCTTTTTCTTTTATGAAGTCACTCAAAATTTCTTTAAGCATGATTTCATTAATTGGATAAAATAACGCACACCTTATTTGCTCAAGCACGAATACTTTCACCTAGTTCTCGAGCCCAACAAACATGAGGTAATTAACATACACATATACATACAAATTATGTGTTATACTTGTACGTGTACATGATACTTGTAGAAGCCCAATAATGGCCCTACATTCTACACCAATAATTCACATCAATAATTTCACTTCACTATAAAAACAACTCGACTCGGGGGTAGAGATCATTCATCTTCCATGGCTTCCTCGATGCCTCGTCCAGAGCACATCCGATCTTTCAAGTGCTACTTGAGCTACAATGATCTGAATGAATGTGCAAGAAATGGTGTTAATCTTGATCCATGGCTCCAATCTAAGGCTGATGGTCCTGCTAGTGCTTGCAAGAAGCTCACTCGTGTTAAAGTCCACATTTACTGGCTTCCTGATCAGGAGATCTATGAGCTGAATAGCATCACGAGCTTTGATGTTGATGATGAGTGAATCAATGTTATCAGTGATGACTATTGTATCTGTTTATGATATAATAATGGTATGAGCACCTATAAACTATGTAAGGATGTAATAACACAATGAATTACTAAAGCTTTTCAATCACACCTGAATTACTAAAGCACAAAAACATATCCATACGAAAGATGTATTATACTTGTATATATACAACAGTCTTATACACGTGCAATAATTGGGGTAAAGTCTACCCCAATAATTCTACCTCACTATAAAAACTTCTCACTTCGGGGCTAAAGTTCATTCATCTCCCATGGATTTTTCGCCTTCATCAGTTCACCACATCGAGGCGATCAAGTGCTCAATGACCCACTCTGATCTTGTTGGTTGCCTAGACAGGCATCTTCTTCTTGATCCCTACCTGCGAAGAAAAGCTTTGGGCGCTGAGATTCGGTGCCCTGCGTCAATTCGTGTGATGATCCATCTGATTTGGCTTCCTGAGCGCATGAGCTATGAGATATCAGGGATCACTACTACAGATCCTGAAGATGAATGAATCACCTGTTCAACATGTTATAGTGTAAGAGCTCTTGTGTTAAGATGAAAAATGCAAGACGTAATGAATAATAAATAGTCTATTGTAGTGATGTTATGGATAATAAATAGTCTCTTGCGGAAATGCTTTAATGTACTGTAAGACTCAAGTTTCATCTCCATCCTCGGATGCCTCTTTAGCAAGCAATTCTCGTAATTTGGATTCCTGATGAGGAGGTATCACAACTTTGTAATGGCTTAGGTTCCTGAGACCAAGCATAGTCTATCGTTTTGAGAGGCCGATAACGTGGTATATCATTAGGATTCGGCCTCCACTTCTTATGCCAGCAGTCCCGATATTGTTGAGCGTACGGGGTGCCTTTCCTAGCCACAGGCTCCCACCAAGAAACAAAAACCTCGTTATAATGAGGGGCAGTGGGATCTTGTATTGGATCCTCTTCCACATACGCTAACCATGTAGGACATGCATCTGCTGGTCTCACAAGAAGAAACATACCTTTTCGTACATCTTGGTATGGGTCAAATATCTCCCCTTTGCATTCTTGGGTTTATCCTTAGCAGGAGCCCAACATAGGCAAAGGCCGGGCGTCATATCGATCGACTGAATAGATTCGGGGCTCTTGAAGCATAAAACTTGTTTGGGGCGAAGTTCTGAATTTGGATTGCGGGGGTACTTCACCTAGCACACGCATCACGCCGCACCCGGTAGTCCATGACCTCGTTCATGTAGGTATTAGACCACGAGTTCACACCAGCCACGGAGATGTTAGCCCAATGCATAATGTATTTTCGCAATGGGCGACCTCAATGCTCCTATGTCCTTGAGGCATGCATATGGCCTGACAGTCTTGGGCGAGCCAATCGGTATCTTTGGCAAACCATTGTCATCGCTTTCCACATCCGAATACCCTTTTTCGGCAACCATTCTCTATGACCAGGTCTCATCTTGTAATACATTAATGGCCACCCATCATTCATGCGTAACTTGAATAACGGGGGCTCCAAGTGACCAACCAAGCGGTCCTTCTTATCGGGGAATGTAACCTTTACGAACCCCTTCCAATCGGGAACCTCGGTAACAAGGTATGGTGTCGGTGCCTTTGTGCTACATTCTCGGAAGAGTTGCATTAGTTACGGAATAGTTAGAGCATCCGACTGCGCGTGCGTTGAATAGTTACCGAAGAGCGCATCAATGTCATCATGAGTGTGGCCTACCATCATGAAGCCAACTTTGTATTTGATCAAAAACACCGAAGAGAAGAGATATCTGTTGTTCTTGTTCTACGCTGGCAGATTGTCTAGCTGCAAGTAGAGCCGCCTAGGTAGCCTCTTAAATTCTATTTGCTTGCTTAGGAGGAGGTGCTACAAAGTCTACCCCAGTGCAATTGTTTTTTTTGGTCCTCAACCCCGCACTGTTTAGGAGTGCGGTTCCCCACATGCCCTCAGGACGAGCTTCTTCTCTCAAATGACCCCAATTGTCTTCGGAAGTGTCCTCCAGTGTTTTGATAGCATGATTCAAGGAACCAACATGAAAATTTGAATCATCCTTCCAAAGATCGAGTGAGAAATGTCCTAAGGCACATGTGCCATGGCCATGCATCAGTGCACCAGTCACGCTAACTTTCAAGCGTTCACCTCTCCATACCGATTTGGCTAATTTCTCCAGTCTTGGAATCATAGTCTTGTTTTGGTCCATCTTATCATGTATGATAGTGAGCGTCTGGTCCGGCGATCGATGGGACAAAGCTCTCCATGACCAGTACAAGCTCCTACATGAGATTTGGGTTGTCATGTGTTCCTTCCTTTCCATCTGCAATTCTCTTCTCTCCCGTGGATCTCTGGTTTTAGCCATTTTCTCTTTTATTACAATACAGGTATTGCACTTGGAGAAAGCTGTCCTCTTTGCTATTGCAACCTCACGAATGATTTTGCTTCCACCCCGTGAGAATGAAGAATGTGAGATGTGCTTGCCCGTCATCTCCATCACATTGGCGTCCACCTCTTGAAGAATGTCCTTTTTAATTAGGGACGAGGGGGAGCCTCTTCATATTCTCTCTCACCCCTTGGTAGTGATTTTGGATCGTGGGGCATCGTCTACGCATTCTCATCGATGTACATAGAGAGTATGGCCTTTCCGTGAGAGTGTGAGGCCTCGGCTTTTTCGTGTCGTGTTACCATGCTCGGCAACTCTGTGACCAGCAAGGAAAAGTCTTCGCCACTTATAGAATGTGGACATTGGTATACCATAGGCTCTATGCCATGCTTTCAAGCATACCCTTATTATTTAGCATCGGCTTACGGACCGGGCCGTTACGTGAGCAGGGCGTCTAACATGTTGAAAACAAATGTGGTCCAATGCGAAGCTCGCAAGTTCCAATAGAACCTACGCATACACGCTATCTCGCCTCGATGAGAAGTTTGCGGCATCTTCGCATCATGCGCAGAGCGAAGACTTAAAGTCTAAAATGGAAGGCTGTGATTTTTTTCTCGGCTTTAGTGGCCCGCGGGGAGGTGAGCGTGGGGTCCGGTTCACCATTACGTACATCCTCTTTGTTGCCTTTTCGGGCTCAATTTGCATGGCATAGGGTTACGCTTCAACGCGGTATGCATTTTGGCGGTCTTTATGAGTGTTGACACGGCAACATTGTCTACTAACACCAAAGCAATCGGCCACCTCACCCGGTCGTTACAAGCGTGGCATTTCAGCACATGCTTGGCATCGCATGGTCGGCCTATCGGCATAGGGAATGTCTTCATTATGGTTCTTTGGCAAGTAGTCTTCTCCCAATCTCATGTCATCGACGGCCGGATTAGGGTCAATGAAGATGATCACCCCAAGGGCATACGGAATGTTGCAGCGATCATGGAGTAGTGTGCAACTTTTCTCTACTAGCTCGTCCCTTGAAATGCCTCGAAAGTTATTCACGGAAGGGCTTTCGGTGCTTTGCAACCCGACCAATCAATTTTTTAATGCATGCGGTGCGGTGTGGATATTTCGGGGTTCTTGTGTAAGGGTAGCTATCCCTGCGTTGGCCACAAAATAAAACTCCCTCGCGAATCCGAGTGTTGTAAATTCGGTTCGGGATATGGCAAACCAATGCTTCCGTCGAGAATAACTTCCATAGACACTACAAGCGCTATCTCGGCAAGGGCAAGTTGTGGTGCTTGTCGAAGGCATGTACTTTTCCTTAAGCCCACTTTGACTCCATGGAATAGTATGGACCTCGAGGCAGCCATAATGCGCAAGCACAATGGGCGTTATTGCTTTCGGTTAAAAACGCGGCGCGATGTCCGCGAGCACTTTCACGTTAGCGGACAAACCAAGTTCAAGCAAGGGCGTGGTTAGCGGGATCGCGACCCGCGATCTCCTAGAGCAAGCGAGATACCATAGTCTAGATTATGCGTGCCTAGAGCAAGCGGATAACATAGTCTCCTAGAGCAAAGCGGATATCATAGTCTAGATTATCGTGCCTTAGTCTAGATTATCTTTGCGCAAAATTCTCAGCGATCCGGACCAGTACTAGGCGCGGTCGTAGGGGACGACTGCGGGAGAAATAGATGAATCAATAACCCTTGATGGGTAACTTTATGGGAGAGCATTAAATGGTACCTTAGTCTAGAATATGTTGGAAAGATCGCCTTCAGCGATCGATGGATACTAAGTTTGTGCCTTAAGGATCACCTGTATCAAAGGAAGATGAATGACATCAACGCCTACAAAGCAGGAACATCTTAAGAATTGTTGATCTGAGGCAATCTATATTACCAAATTAGAGCGGGATTTGATTTACGGACACAAAAAAGGGTGCATCGGCAGATTTAAGCGAAAACACAGTTTAATGAATGAACTTGCACTGTCTTTGGCCTTCAATGAATTCTACAGCGTCAAATATGCTTGGATGCTTTGAAATTCATCGGGCGCCATTATTAAAATCCAACATAGCGCCTTCAAATTAACTCCGGCGCCTCGAACAACTCCTTCCCAAGCTTTGCAACAATGAAATTGTTGGAGGGTCTTACTGCATTTGAAATGGATTTGAATTTCAAAATGTTGTCCTTCGGGCGGGACCTTTTTATGCCCTAATGTCCCTGTCCCTATCCAATTTAAAATGCAGGTGGGTGATTTTTTAGGGTAATGGGGAATATCTCACCAAATTCTCATAATTCGCGTTGCCCGGTTCATAATGACGCCGCCCTTCATAATGACGTCGCCTGTCATAATGACGCCGCCCATCATAATGGCGCCCGTCATAAGGACGACGCCCGTTATAATGGCGCCCGTCATAATGGCGATGTCTATAAAAAGAGTGGCATTCATTTTTCTGATCACCCTCGCGAAAATTTCTAGCGCCTTTAGCAAATTACTAGCGCCATCCGAAAATTTCTAGCGCCACCATGTCTCACGCCTCTGCCCTCAGAGAAGGTAATTTCCGCGATTTTTTTTAGCATAGGTATCGCCATAGCTTCTGCCATGTCTTTTTAGGATAGTTAGATGGTCGCCACGATCGCGGCCGCGATAGTTGTGACCACGACCTTGCCTCTTTTCTGGAAGGTAGTGATCAAGACAATCGCGGCCGCGATAGTGGCGAGCAATTTATATAAAACGTAATACTCGCTGTTCGTAAAGAACGCGGCCGCGTTTCTTGCCAGCATAATGGTGACAGAACACCCTTTATTAGTTTGCAACTGATGAACCGGATCGCGGCCGCGATCCTTATGAACACCTTCTTCCAATACTAGTGCATCTAACCTGTGTTCAATTGCTTCTGCAGCCCTCGAACTATTCCGCGGGCCCAATGTAGAACCAATCAGAATTGTCACTCCCGATAAAAGCAGGAAGTGGTGTGTTGAAATCTCACAGGCAAAACCTCATGTCACTGGAGACCGCCGAAAGGACTTGTGTTTGTTCTTTAGGAATGGGAAGGGTCCAGAAGATTACGAGCAGCTAGGTATAGTTATTGCTATGTGGGAAGGCACCAAAAATAATGTACAGGATGCAATAATTTGCAGCGTAGAAGATACTCAAGGGCTGCAGTTTGTCGAGTACGTTTTGAGATGGCAGAATTATGATCCATCCATTATGATTGCGAGTAAAGTCAACAAAGCGGCAAGCGGCAAGGGGATGCCCACCAGTGCTAAGGGATTTGGCTGGATATTGCCGTCCTATGATTCCTTAAGTTTGTCGGGTATAAAGTGCAACAGGGATATACTTGTTGGATTTAGCATGTGCAGAAAAGGCCTTTTAGCTGATAAGAAACCTCCTTCTGCTGCTTTGAAGGCTACTAAAGACAACAAACTGCCTTCAAGGATGGACACCAACTGGCTCAGAGCTGTGGCAAAGAAGAGATCCGTGGCCCCTTTGCAGGCTATTGGCGAACCATCCACTCCAAAGGATACTGTAGTGCCCATAGAGGCAAATGTTGTTGTTCCTTCAAAGAATGGTAACAAATGTTGGTTGTTCAACAAATAGTTGACCCTTCAGCTCCCGCCATGCTTTTGATTTGCTCCCGCCCGGAGACTCGAGGCACTAGAAGGACAGCCATCAAAGAGGATCCCGCCATTCGAGGATAAAGATTCCAAAGGCGCCGCGACGGATGACAATCGCGCGCAACGATGTCTTCTACTCCTTCCTCGTCCACTAAACCAACACCTACCATCCATTCGGATGTCGAGAACTGATCCCCAAATGCCGGAAGATTTGAAGTTTAATCCGGATGAAGAAAAGAAATCGCTCGAGACAAAGATCAAGCTCGAGGAGTTCAAAAGATATTACCCAATGGGTGTAAAGCGGTTCCAAAGAGTTAGCATTTTGATTGCGAACCAGCTCCCCGCTAAGATGACACATAGAGTCAGGTCAAATGACCATGTACAAGAATCGATAAAAGCTTCAAGAAATACCCGGACGGAGGTTCTTACACCTGCCGATCTCGTTCCATTTGATCCTTTAACAAGGTACATTTACATCATATTTATTTCTTTCTTGTCATATTGGTTACATATATAAATATGCTCAACCGGATCGCGGTCGCGATCTTCGTGAACAATTTCTTGCACTAACTAGTGTATCTCGGTCACATGCAGGAACTTAGTCACTTGGTCGCGCCCAGAAGAATTGGCAAACAAGAAATTTTATATTATTTCTGGTAATCACAGCATTTTTGCTGCACAGTTTTTATGCACATGCGTGGGCAATGTCGAGCAAAGGTTGGAATTTGCGAAAGCATATGTAAAAAGAAGAAGTCGTGTATTAAATGGTAACCTCTCCAACAAATCTTACAGGGCAAGGTTTTCTTGAAAGTGCAGCAGGGATATGCAGGACGTTTTAATTGCAGTCAGAGGGCTCCAGACATCAGAACACTTTCACTCATGCGTCGTGAAGTGTTATCATATGCCAATTCTATCTCAGAGAAGCTATACAATAATTTTGAAGAGTTGGCTTCATGTTTTCCAGAGCTGTCTGAGCAACGTCTCCTGGATATTGCAGACACAGATTTCGAATACGTCAAAGCGAACTATAATAAAGAGGCAGCTCAAGATAATCTGCCTGCAGTTTTTTGGAAGCTATTGTTGCTATAATGAGGCCAGAAGAGGCCCGGAAAATGAAAGAGAAGCAAAACACCGCGGCAAGCGTAAAAAAAAACGGCATCCTTATTATGCGCATCGATGTCGAAAATGCCGGTTTGATTTTTGTTGACATGCGTAGTTTTTCCACGGCGTGGGATGTGAAAAAATACACATTTTTTTAGCGAGTTGCGGGCATGACACATGCAAAAGTGTACCATATAGTCATGTTTCTCGGATCGGCACATTTGCCAAACCTGTTTTGTCTGATCTTAGCCCGGATACAAAGGTAGCTCCCATGTTTCCCTAGGGGCTTATGAAGAGAAAGGATGGGAGAGCAAAAAAAATATAAAAGAATTCGATATTATGTCGACCATGTGACAATAAGCGGGAGTGACGTTTGGGTCTTTGCCTGTGAAACCCAACTTGAGGCTGCGGCCCGACTCAAGTCACTAAAAAGCACCACAAAGCACTCCTCTTCCAAAATATCCGATAACTACCGACGAAGATGTAGATGCAAAAACAAAAAGAAAGTATTTGGAGTTCTTTACAGGTAAACCCAAATTTTCATGGGCAGCTATGGAAGGCGACTTCGTCCTCAAGAGCCAGGCAAAAACCTCTTATGTCTATTATATAGTGAAGGAGCTGGTACCATTAGAAGGTTGCGTTTTGGATTTCTTCTCAGGCGGAACTGCCTCAAGGGTAGCGTTGATGCAAGGAAAACGGAGTGTTGCTTTTGAGTTTGACGACAAGGTTTGCCGTTTCCTTAGATCTTTCTTCGAGATTCTAGAGAAAATGGCAAGGCCTGACATGGAAGAGGAAGGTGAAGAGCAAGATGAGCAACGTTCCGACAAGCCTGATATTAATATAACACAGGGAACGGATCTCAGCAACATGGATCAGATACTAGAAGGCCTGGATCAGAAAAGCTTCGAAGAAAGGATCAAGGAGACCCGGGAACTGATAGAGCAGACTGAGAAGGCACAGGCAAAACTTGATCCAACTTTCAAGAAGCTTGAAGCACTGAACCAGAACTTGGACACCTTAATGCCACTGGTAACTAAGCAACTGGACAAGGCCCTTCCTAATTTGGAGTATGGTGAAACTTCTGAAGCCGCCTTCGGAAGTGGGAGAACCTCCCCCGACCCTTCACCTAAAAGGCAGAAGCTGGTACCCTCTAATGAATATTCTGAGCAATTGCAGGACGAATTGTTTAATAGCCAAGATATGTCAGAGCGTGTTCAAAACGCAGCACGGGCAATGGATGTTGACATCCCAGAAATAACTGGATATACAGAAATGGACCTGTCACAGACCCTTGCTATTGGAAAGGAGCATATTGCAAGAATAGCTGCTGAACATGGTGTTGATCCAGAGACTGTATTTGAGACTCAGTGATATAGCCTTCGCCTTTGTGTTGGGCATTTTGTACAAAGTTTTTGTTATAACATTGTGTTTACATTTTCACCTGTTTTCAGGTTCTATATGAGTTATGCTTTTTTAGTTCACTATGTGTTCAACTTTTGTACACTATGCTTTTGTGTTATCTCAACTTAGAATTGGATAAAAATGTAGTCTGAAAGATCGCGGTGGCGTACATCCCCCAGATGGTAATTTGACCACGAAGCACACAATGTGCTTCTTGTATTCTGCCTTTACTTGTTCTCGCCAGAATCGCAATGGCGATCCTTACGACCACTCGTGATGCTACTCAAACCCCTCGGTTACTGTCATGCCAGCTTTGGACTACGGGCCTGGTGTCAAATTCTGGCGCGTGTTTTTTTTTCAAGCTGAACTTAGGATTATTGAGGCTTTGTTTTGGTTGAGAGGAATCATTTCTTACCATCCCCGGGGTGACCACAACCTATTTCGTTGTCAAACGAGAAAACGAAATTTCTCTAATTAATGAAACCATGCTTGTCCATTTCTGAAGTATTCTTCATAAATGACGAGACAATATTAGCCAAGGCTCTATGCTTTTTAGTGTTGCTCTGACCGTCATTGGAACATTCTTGTATAATAGCATGTTTTTCCTCATTTCTACGCTTCCTCTGTCTTCTCTTTTTTAAGGCCTCTTGCTCTGCTGTTCTCTTCTTTTTCCCCTTTGACTTGCTTGCATCCCCATCTCCCATGTTTAACTATGAAGATGAAGAGAAAGGATTGATGCTTACTGATATCTTTGGCCTTGTGGGATGGCTTCAACAAGGTGGTCTCAATCTGAAAAAAAGATGCTCTAATTTATCTAATAGATCCAACCTGGCAATAAGAAAGCGGCTTGAAATCTTCTGTTGCTCCAATTCGTTAACAAGGAAGCTTCCATTTCATTGCTTTGCAAGAAATTTTGTAAAAGAATTTGAGAAGTTTTTCACTTACTTATTAGGTTCACGATTTTGGCATGGCCGCATCAGTAAGTCTTGATTCATGGGATCATCCTCTGGTACAAGCTTCGAGACCGACTCTGATAGCACCGAGCGGGATAGAGTCTTTGGCCCGAGGTTCTTGCAGGTGAAATTTTCAAAATGTTCTACGTGGCAAAAGAAGTTAGTTGGGACGACCTACTTTTCGAACTATTTTGGGGGGGACAGGGGGGACAAGCTAATTGAGACACTATTGCATGCTTTAACCCAAAGGAACTAGGGGGAGAAGGCATGCTAGTTGCAGGGTATGCTATCATGCTTTTACTCTGTGCAGATGATGTAGTATTGCTTTCAAGAAGCCAGGAGAGGCTACAAAAGCATTTGGATGCTATGGCGAAGTTCTGTGATGCTACGGGAATGGAGATAAATCTGAACAAAACAAAAGTTATTCTCTTTGATACACTGCTTGATCATAAATACAAAGATAGGCAAATTGAAATAGTGTCTTGCTACAAGTATCTTGGGCTTATAGTTGAAAAGAATTTTAGGTGGAACATGGCATTGGAGCAACGAGTGAACGAGGGGCTTAAAGCATGTTTTGCAATGCAGAGAAAATTCTGCACGATGCTCACGATGCAAAGAGTGTTCTTGTTGAGGATATACATGAAAGCATAGAACCAAATAATGTGATTTTCCAGAGTATATCGAAAGCTTGGAAGCTGTACATCTGGTTAGAAAAATCCATAGATAGATTATTCAAAATATCGATTATAATAAAAACTTCTCTATCCTTGATCTATAGCTGTTCACTTCAGCAGTTCACTTCAGCAGCCTGTCTAAAATCTTCAACAAAGCCAAAGGTGTTACAATTCCTGAAGCAATCCTTGATGACCTCTTCATCAAAGACCGGACGCTTGACTTTAAGACACTTAAATTACTTTAAAGCATAGCACAACCTGGTTTCACCTCAGTTTGAGAATATAGACATGAAATCTAGATAGAGTTTCATGACGTGCAACCTGCATAGCACAACCTGGTTTCACCTCAGTTTGAGAATATAGACATGAAATCTAGAGAGTTTCATGACGTGCAACCTTCTTATATGCATAAAAGTTCCATTAGAGCATCGCCTAGAGCACACTTAACATTTTCATGGCATTTCAACTTAAGGTGATTTTATCAAATTAAGCAGATTTATGAGCAGTGACAAATACTTATCTTCTTATTCATTAACAAAAGGTAGAACTTTTATTAGTGTTGGACCTTGTTTTTTCTTCAAATCTCTATCCCAAATTGTAGCAATTTGAAATCTCTGATCATTAACATTAAATGGAACGCTAATGTCAAACCATCACAAAGCCTGCATGTAAGATACCTCAGATCAAGATTTCGAATAAGAAATTGTTTTCTTTTTTCTTTTTTCTTTTTCAATATCCAGATTCAAATTTTGTAAACACATAATCAACTCATCTATATGTAAAGATTGAAGAAATGGTGTACCCGCCTGACAAAGAGTTCTGCTGACAAAAACAACAGCTTCAATTCATTGTGCAAATGATAAACTATGCAAACTTGCAATATATTACAAAATACCATCACAATATTAACCAACAAAATGTAGATTTAAGCACCAAAATTTCTTACCAGCAAAAAAACCAGAGAGATAGAACTTAGTTCTAAGCACAATCTGGTTGTAGATTCACGCTCCGGCAAGAAGTATCAAAAGTATTTAGGGTCTTCTTCTTGCAGCTAAATACCATGCAAAGAAACCCTTCCACAGATCCAAACTTCTACAAGGTTCTCAAGCAGCATCAAAGCTCAGTTTTACATGTCAAGGATGCACCCACTTTGCATGTACTAAACCCTTACCTCCAAAATTCGCTTGCAAAGGCTCTTTCTTAGGATTGCAATACAGTAGAAAACTTAGAAGATGAGCAAGCACAAATCGATCTGGTCCACAAAGAGCTTGTGTACAAAGACAAAGGTAGAATGAGCTTGGTGCACAAAGACAAAACCAGGACTTATGCTTCGCTCGGCACGGCCTTCTTTGCCCCTACCACTGCTCCAGCTCATCAAATAGGGAATTGTGGATTTGCACAAAATGATATTGCTGCATTGGATGGAAAAAAATGGCCACCTACCATATGCATCTATGAATGAATTGTAGGTGTCAATATTAGGTTGAATTCCGCGGTTGTTCATTTCTTCCAATAGAGCTAATACCTCTTCAGTGGTTCCATTTGCAATAAGCGTATATAAAGCACTATAAAGAACAACATTTAGCTTCAAGCCTATGAGTGAATTGTAGGTGTCAACATTAGGTTGAACTCCACGGTTGTTCATTTCTTCTAACAGAGCTAGTACCTCTTCAACGGTTCCATTTTTGCAACACGCGTATATAAAGCACTATAAAGAACAACATTTAGCTTCAAGCCTGCCTGTTTAAATTCCTTAAACAGTCTCATTGCATCTTCATGAAATCCTCCGTTTGCAAACCCATCAATTAGAGTAGAATAAGTCAGTGCATTTGGGGCTACTTCGACTCCCTCTCAAACATACTTTGGCTTCTTTGTACTTTCCCTGTTTACAGTAAGAATCAAGTAAAGCATTATGAGTTACAACATCTTTCTTCCATCCAGCTTTCTCCATCTCATCATAAACAGCAAGGGCTTCCATGAACTTGCCTAACCTTGCATAAATGTCAATGCAGAAAAATATACATTATCCCCAAAATATACATTATCCCCAAATATACATTTAACTTTGTAGAACACCTTTTCTGCAATCAAGAAACCATATCAAATCAGTATCCAATCAAACCTGATTAGAAGAGCCTGCTAGTTCTAGGGTCTATTCTTCCACCATGATTTTTTCTTCCAGGTCCTTTCACCATTGGACAGGCCGTTTTCCATCTTGCTAGAGATCCAGGTTTGGTTTTGTTAGATCCTGTAGATGACCCATAAGCAGTCGTTTGTGCACCAAGCCAGAATATAACTTGACCTTATGAGGCGCCGGAATGCTGTCTTCCGAGGCTTGCCACAACCATTTGAGGCTCTTGAATACTCGACTTCCGCCAGAGTAACCGGAGGGTTGAAACCATTTGGACATTCTCTTGAGCACATACAAACATTTCACCTACTTATCATTTCAACAAATCAGAAGAGATGATGCTCATCTTGATCTACCAAACTTGCTGTTTTTCCCAACAAAACATAAGGTGCAGCATTTCCAGGCTCCAATTCAGCTAATTGCTTTGCAGCACGAATACCTCGCCTCATATCATGGATTTTGCATGATGCAAGCATGGAAGTCCATGATGCAGAATCAGGTGGCATTGGCATATTACCAATGAGTGCTTCTGCCTCATTTAACCAGTATGTCCGAGCAAGAAGGTCAATTATGCAGTTGTAGTGCTCCAACACATGTGCCACTTCATTATGCCCTATCATAGAAGTAAAATAGTGGCAGCCTTCATTTACTAGGCCCCCATGGCCACACGCTGAAAGAATGCTACAAATATTGAACTCATCAAGAATTTGACCCTCAGAAAGCATCTGCTGAATTAGGCGAAGTGTCTCCCTAGCATGCCCATGTTGTGCATATGCTGAACTGATAGCAGTCCATGAGAAAATACCTCTATGAAACAGCTTATCAAAAATCATGCAGGCATCCTGTAAACAGCCACATTTGGCATACATATTCATCAATGTTATCTCCACAGCCTCATTTGGTTCTAATTCATAATTCATAATCCATGCATGTATATGTTTTCCTCTACTTAGAGCTGCATTTCGAGCACATGCATCAACAATGTTGATGAGTGTCACTTTATCTGGCTTCACACCACCTTGCAGCATTTGTTGAAAGAGTTGGAAAACTTCATTAACCTGACCATACTGGCCACAGCCTGAAATCATGGCATTCCAAGAAACCAGATTGCGTTCGGGCATTTTCCGGAACAGCAGCAAAGCATTCTGCATTTCTCCAAATTGAGCAAAAGCAGTAACCATGGTAGTCCAAGAGACAATATTCCTTTGTGGCATTTGTTGGAAAATATCAAAAGCCTCCTTCAACCTACCTAACTGGCCATAAGCTACCATAATAGCATTCCAAGCTGCTATATCATGTTCAGGCATCTGCTGAAAGATTTTAAGGGCTTCGCCTATGCAGCCATGCTGGGCATATGCTGTGATCATGGCAGTCATTGAGACCAAATCGTGTTGGGGCATTGCATGGAATAATTCTATAGCTTCATTGAGGTGACCACCTTGAGCATAAGCTGTGATCATGGTAGTCCAAGCCACAGTATCGCGCTGAGGTATTTTATCGAATAGCTGACGAGCATCATGGAGCTGACCAGACCTAGCATACGCAGCAATTATCTTTGTCCATAAGATCACATCTTTCTCAGGTATATGTTCAAACAATTCTCTGGCCTGCTTCAGCTGGCCCTTCTGAAGATGGGCATTAATGAGGCTATTCCAAGACTGTATGTTGGGCTCAACTGTATTGGCAAACAACTCTCTTGCTTCTCGTAAGGCACCACATTTACTGTACATTTGTATTGCAACGTTTCTTAAAAACCTATTCGAGTTAAGCGCAGTTTTGATAACACGGTCATGGATACGCTTACCCAGAATCAAATCCTTCTCGTTACCACATTTTCGTAACAAAAACGCAATGCTAACTACGTCTAAGTTTCTAAACGCTAATTCTTCATCATAACATAGGGGAGACAAATATTTTTTAATTTGAGCTTGCTTCGAGGGAACCCACCTCGTAGAATCTGCCTCTGTAAGAGTCCCTTCCGCTAATGTCTTGCCTCGGTCCTCGACCGAATTGGAGTTGAAGAGTTTGTAGCAAATTTGCTGGATCTTATAAGCATCCTGCAATTGAAAGGAGGCAGAGTAAATATGTACAAACTTGAGCCCATGTCGTGTTTGTTGGGGCCAGATCATCGGTCAAATCTGGACTTTGGCATTAGGGTTTTCCTCAATCGATCGGCATTCAGCATTCCATAGTGTTAGACATGAAAAGCAGTTGCATTTACTCGATTCGTGACGTATGCCACTTCGCCAAAATGCAATCGATTCAACAGTGATTTCAAACTTTCTTTCCATCTGCTTTTATTTTCCAATAAGATCCTTTTCTTTATATTTGTCTCTTAGTTATAAGCCGTCATAAGCATCAAAAAAAAAAAAAATTTCATTCAGCGTTCAGATTCAATATGATGAACTGACAAAGTTGAGACAAGGAAATAAGTATGTCAACGAGCATGTGTGCAGGAGACTTGCAGAGAAACATTGAATGAGTTCTAGGTAATGCTTCTAATCAGTTGCCATCCTTGCAAGTTGGTGGTTATAGGTACATTTGAATTATTATGCCTGTGGCATCCTTCCAGTTATTGTTGTGCACACATCCATCGTTCCTGGCCCTGCTGCATGCAGATGATAAATGGTGTAATTGCTCCAGTTTGATAGTTTCCTCTTTCTTAGAGTCCTACAAGCATAGTTTGATAGGATAGACGTCTTCCTTGGTCACAGGAGCTTTGTTGCTGCGCGGACAAGCATATACAAAACACTATTTGAATTGCAAGGTGGTTTTCATCCAAATGCTCCTAAGAGTTATTTGAATTGCAAGATAGAGGTGGTTTCCATCCAAATGCTGCTAAGAGTTAATTGCCCGCAATGCTGCAGCAAGATTTGAAAAGGGCAAGTCCTCCACGCTTGCAGGAATTTGACCCTTTCTACCAGGGCGCAGAGGACGGTTCCCACAAACCCTTAAACAAATTGTTTTAAGTTTTACATCCTTGACCAGCTGCAGCATATATATGTGATAGCAAAACATATGAGGCTGGACTGCCTGGAGACAAGTTAGAAACATGTTCCGATGCACGTTTACCCCTCTCCACATCAATGTGGGTTCTGCAGGAACCAAGCAAGGCTGTCCATGATGCATGGCCTGGTTCAAGTGGCATGTTCGCAAGCACTGCTTCAGCAACATCTAGCCATTCTATCCGTCCAAGAAGGTCGATTACAGAGTTGCAGTGTTCTAGAATGGGAGTGATAGCATGATCACCACTCAAAGAAAGAAAGCAGTGACATCCTTCATCAACGAGGCCGGCATGACTGCATGCAGAAAGAATGTGGCAAAAGGTCACATTATCAAATGTTAAACCTTCAAGGTGCATTTGTTGAATAATTTTAAGTGCAATCCTACCATATCCATGATGTGCATATCCTGCAGTTATAGTGGCCCATGAAACAACATTTCTTTTAAGCATTTCATCAAACACTGTCCGTGCATCCCTTAAATTGCCAGATTTAGCATACATATTTATGAGACTTGTTTGCAAAATGACATCAGACTTAAAGGGACGGTCCAGAATTTGGCTATGCAACCACTTACCTTTGGCTAGAGCTCCTGTTCTGGTACAAGCATCAATCATAGTGATAAAAGTTACATTATCTGGCATCATGCCTTTAGATGACATCTGTTCAAAAAGTTGCAATGCTTGCCTGATATGCCCTTGCTGTGCATAAGCTGATATCATAGTTGTCCATGACACTAAATCATGCTTTGGCATTTGCTGGAAGAGCTGCATGGCTGTTTTGAGATCACCATGCTGTGCATATCCAGCTACCATTATTGTCCAGGATATCAGGTTTTGTTGAGGCATTTGCTTAAAGAGTTCAAAGGCCTCTCTGAGCTGCCCTTGCATCATATGAACTGAAATCATAATGTTCCAAGATACAGCATTTTTTTCCGGTATTTGCTGAAAGAGTTGAAGAGCCTCTTTAAAGCAACCTTGCTGAGAATAAGCCATGACCATGATGTTCCATGAAATTGCATTGCGCTGCGGAATCTGTTTAAAGAGTTGTAAAGCTCTATCAATATAACCTAGTTGGGCATACATTCCAAGCATGGCATTCCATGAAACAACATTGCGCTGAGGCATCTGCTGAAACAGCTGGAAAGCTTCCTTCAGGTGACCATGTTGGGCATAAACTGAGAACATTATATTCCAGGAATATAAATTCCTGTCAATCATGTTATCAAAAACCTGTCTTGCATCTAATAAAAGTCCACATTTTCCATACATCTGCACAAGAAGATTGCCTAGAAATATATGCCCTTTCAAGCCCTGTTGTATTATATGGTCATGGATATGCTTACCTTGTATCAGATCCTTCTCGTTGCCACATTTTTGCAACATATTGGCAATCTCAGGTATGTTCAATCCCTTCCTCGTAAAATAGTGTCTGTCTCTCGATGTGGGTTTCTGCCATTGACAAGAGATGATGTTCAAGGACCACGCTTTTCTCCCATTTATCATGGGCAAATGGGGTGCCCCGTACTATTCTTTGAAAGAAACGCAATGTCGTGGTATTCGAGGGACGAGAAAATTTTGATTGAGTCGAATACATCTGTTCAGGTATTTGTACTACGTAATAATCTACGGCTACCCGGAACGGGACCGAAACGGGGACATGGACCTAAAATTTGGAGAAAGAACAGAAAAATTCAGAACGTAAAATCAATGTAACTTATGGCTAAGTGCACGCTTTTGTATTTTCTAAAAGTTGTAACCATTGTTAAACCATTGAGTTGTCATAATATAAACAATGAAATACACCAAAATGTGCAAATACATGCACAAGTCAGTGGTCAGTGGTTCGATGAAGCCAGAGCGTGAACCTGATAAGCTCCGAGGAACGAAGCACGCGTAGCTAAATCATATCAGCGGCAGCTACAGCCAAAAGCGACAACAACAGAGGTGGATGCATGCAAATTTCCAAGGATGAACAGAAAATAAAACTTGCATGATCGATTCTTTTTGCTCTGGTTGCAGACAGCAAGCTTTTAAGCACAAACAAGGGCACGAAGCAGAGATAGCATCTGGCTATCACATGCACAGCGTCTTCATCAATCAAGTACTAAGTAAAGTGGATCGAACGGAAGAAGAAGTTCTTCAACATTTTGTAAGCTTTTGAAGCGCAGGACAGAATTACAGCTAAATTACAGTGTGAATGAAGGCAAAACAGAGAGACCGAAGGCGAAACAGAGAGAACAATGGAAAAAAAACACCGAACAATCCGAAGCTTTTGCAAGCACAGGGAGCGACGTTGGGGAATAGAACCCCGGTAAAACCATACACAATCCCTCCTCCTTACCTCCTTAACAAATTCGTTACGCCGCCATCGCTGTGCAAGAAAGTTATGTTCTGCCAAGAAAGGAAGCCCATGTGACTCTCTAAAAATAAACATTTGAACCTACACCTAACAAAAACAAAAAACATTAACAACCCTCCCCAACCTTTGGCCAAAATCTTATAAACATCTACAGCAAACCTTCTAGAAGCAATTCAGGTGCTTCCACAGACCACATCATGCCACGTGTTAATTATTCTTTTCAAGAATGTTGTGAATTTTTAAAGCAAGCGACATAATGAATTTTACCCTGCGTTCTTCCGACAGGTAGAGTTTTCCGAGTTTTATCTGCGCATTCTGGAATTTTTACCTCACATTCTGGCCGATTCACCTCACATTCTGGCTTAAATTCTAAGGCGTCAGCAGTGCCTCCGCCTAATAGCGTCACCACAGCTTCCACCCCGGAATTTAAGCCCCAGGGTGTTTCTTGTATACGGAAATGGGCAACATTCGATTTTTTTACATTTGAGAATAGTTTTGGCATTCAGTTTGCATAACGATCATTGTGGAATACTTAGAATTTAAAAAGGATCCATAGAGACTGCTTTGTAGATGGAAACATGTTAAACAGTTATTCAAGACTTAAGATATAGTATTTACTTACTTAAAATGTTTTGGGGGTGGTGTTTCCCTTTTTTTCGGCCGCCGATAAAGCCGGTAACACCCTATTATTCAGCCAAAAAGCGAAATTTTGTGATCGGAATCTCTTTTACCCGTTTGCGTTCTAATTTACCCGTCTTTTTTATGTGCGTTATGTGCTTGGCTAATTATCCGGCATCCTCCACCTTCCATCATTTCGACTACCGATTCCAAAATGCCTTCGCCTTCCTTCATTTTCCTATTACTTCAAAATGTAGTTTGAGCATCCAGCAATTCGGAGTAAGGGTTCGAACTTGGATTCATGGCACCCAGATAGCTTCAGATGATGTTTGTGCCATGTTTATTCTTCTGATATATCTGATATATGTGCTTGAAGTATGGTGCATGAATCGGCGCTTACCCTGCATCCAAGCCCATCTTTATCTCTGTTTTCTTTTTCTTTTTTCATGGGTCTATCTATGTTTTTATGGGTTTCTCAATGAACAAGATTGTAGGTCTCCCATCAAATACTATTGCTGCATCCATAGGGTTTTATGAGACTTGCAACTCAAGACCAAAACGTTCTGCATGACGCTGCTTTTTTACTAGATCTGATATTATAGCAGCATTCTCCTTCATATCTGGAGCACTGCATGTTTTAAGACCGAGATTCCTCTCTTAAGCAATATTCCAAGGCCGGGATTCTGCTACACATTTGCGCATCTTAGAAAAAATGGATAAAGAT